>CAMOHE010051852.1:0-88442 GCA_946598075.1 Artocarpus hirsutus | reverse complement strand
AGAGTATGCTTTGTGATTACCTTTCTAATCAAACTAAAGGCGATATGACCACCTTTTCATTGTGATTGTAGTGTTATAAGCATATTGCACTACCTTCGATGCTAAATATGTACTATGATTGCTTAAGAGTTTTATGTGTTTGACAATGCAGGTCGCCCTTACCAAGAGACTATTTGTTGTTGGTGTCAGTTGGTTCTCTATCACATTGCTTCTTGGATCACTTATTTGAGGTAATATTAATTAGAAATTTGACATGTTATTATGTTATTATTCTCATTGTGTGAAGTTATTATGACAAGGAGAGAATATTTCCATTGCAATGTTTTTCTTTTTGAGTAATTATAGGTCGATAATCAAAATCATGATTGACAAGAGTTGTATTTTTGAAAATGATCGTTTTTCAGACCGATACTGGAATGGTGCAATGGCATTTTTAGAAAGAGCAAAAAACTACATGAATGAGGATGAGAAAATTAGTTGTCCATGCATTAATTGTTTGAATGCAGCAATGCAAACATTACCAGTAGTTGAAGCTCATATAATTGACAAGGGATTTAGTCGTACATATACTACGTGGATATACCATGGAGGATCAACATCATTTCTTCTAAATGTTGTTGACTCCAAATTGGGTAGCTCAACTACCAGTTCAAAATTTGAATAAGCATCTTGTAGCACCTCAACTAAACTAGAATCTTCATGTTCGATGTCAGGAAGATCCCACACATGTCGACAGCCAAACTGTTGGACCACTTTCCAATTAGGGCCATTAAGCTGATCTTCAAGATAAAACACTTGTTTTGCTTGTGATGATAATATAAAGGGATCATCTTTATAAGCCTCAACATTGACAAACACACTCATAAAGTTTTTATTATGTAAGATCCTTTTCTTTCTTGGATTAGTGTCCAACCATTTACACGTAAACAACACAACTGAACAATAATTCACATATCGGAGCACCAATACATCTTCTAGCCAACCGTAATATATGTTGTCATCAACACCAAGTACACAAACCCCACTGTTTTGTGTTTTTTGCTGAACATCACTATTGTTGCACACAAACTTGACCCCATTTACCACACAAGCGGAGTACAATAGTACAGTGTCATTAGGACCAGACGCCAAGGCAAGCAATTCATCAGTGGCCTCCGATGAATGATTTTTTCATAAATGATACACCTACGATGAGAAATCTATTATTGTTAGAACATCTTTAAATATGATTTTTCACCTAACAAGATAAAATTAAATTTTTACTTTTTTGTAAAACCACGCCAGAAACGCATTAATTTGAACCTTATTCAAGTTTCTTCTACCAGTAATTTAAAGCTCATGCATGTGTTCCCTATACATAACATGGGTCTCATAAAAGTTATGTTATATTACATGATAGAAAACTAACAATTAAAGAGCTAAACTTACTCTATGTATCTTCGGATTTCTGGGCAATTGTTTAAAATATATCACTCAGCCTTCTTCCTTAATTGTTCATTTAAATGAGTTGCTACAATCTTTCCCATTGGTCGGCATTGTGATTGGAAGACCAATATATTTTTGTTTAGAGCAGAATCACGATAAGGCAGGTTCCTTTCAGGCTGATTGAACTTAGTTTCAATACCATGAAAGTAATGTGAACAGAAAGTCAATGCCTCATTCACAACATAAGCCTCTGCAATTGACCCTTTCGGTCGTGCTCGGTTTCTAACATACTGCTTAAGTAACCCAATATACCACTTGAAGGGATACATCCACTTTGTATAAACAGGACCTCCTTGCATGACTTCTTCCGACAAACGCAAAGCTAACGGACCCATAATATCGAAAAATGTAGGCTAAAATATTCTTTCCAACTTGCATAATATTATGACAATTTGGTCTTCGGCTCTCTCTAAATCAGAGATCTTTACGGTTTTGGAACAAATTTGTTGAAAGAAATAACAAAGTTCAACAATTGTATCAGTGATCTCTTTTTTCAGAAATGGACAAATACTTACATGATCACATGACAATCGTGTGATTTAAGTCCAGTGATCTTACCATCAGCATCGACATTCTTTTCAAATTTGTCGCAAACCCATCAGGAAACTTTACAGATTTAATAAAGGCACTAAATTATTTTCGTTCAACACGAGTTAAAGTGTAGTCTACATGAGGTTTCATCCATCGATCCCCATCCTTATAAAGATGCAATTCATTCCTTATTTTCATGTCGTCTAGATCCATTCTTGCCTTGTCTGTGTCCTTCGACTTCCCATCTGTAACGCCCCCCTTTCGGACGTCACAGATGTCGTTACATTCATTCGTTAAAACATAAACTGAAGCAAACTATTGAAATTAATAACATACATTTGAAACCATAGTTTGGAAAAGCATTCCCAGGATCTTTACATACCTTTTTTTTTTATACAAAAATACAATTTATGAGAAATTATAATCTTTCTTAATTAAAACAATTTGCTTTTCCATAGACATTGTATAAATAGTTTGCTAATATCATTTAAAATTAAATGACCTTTGAAAAACAAAAGATAAAATTCTTTTAACATGTCTCGGCCGGCAGGCCAAACTTTTACCTTCGGCAGGCCGAACTGAACCGGCAGGCCGAAGGTCACCCATCGGCAGGCCTTCCGAGGCCTTGTAGAATGGGGTTTTCAAAAATACAAGATCGGCAGGCCGATACTTGGCAACCGACAGGCTGATTGAAAATCTTCGGCAATCTGACCAATATGGTCGGCAGGCCGAACCTGAAAAAAAATTTTGATAACAAGTTTTAAAACTTCAAATGCAGAAGAAAAACTTATAAAAATAATAAAAACACATTCACAAAATTTATAAAAATTATTCTTAAATTATAAACATACTCAACATGAAAATCATAAAATATTTCTTTAAATCTCTTTCCTTGGCGTTCTTCCATTTGCAACCATCTTCCTTAGCTCACACGCCTATCATTGTCCTCCGCCTATTCCATAACTTTCTTACCCTTATCTGCAACATGATGAAAAACTAGAGTAAGCCAAAGCTTAGTAAGTACATTATAATTCTCACAATTTGAAAACATTTCATGAACATCATCGTCATCAACTTAAAAACATTTCATGAACATCATCATCATCATCATCATAATCATCATCATAATAGTGCACTAGGCACATTTTTATAGGAACATATCTTTCATTACATTATCCATATTAAAACTTATCCATTTTATCTTAAGGGGCCCAAGTGTTGCACCATAACATCATCATCATAGGCGCGCCGTCATGAGAAAAGAAGGGTTGCAAAGCCCAAACCAAACATGACATGTCCAACCTTTGGGACATCATAAACATGAACATAAACATTGGGTGTGCAACACTTATTTAGGTGATACATATATACATACTTATACTTTCATACTTTGAAAACATTATCATGAAAACATGCATAAATTTTCATGCCTTAAACTTCATGAAAAATCATCATGAGAAATCATCATAAAACCATCATAAAAATGGATTTCAAAGTTTTCATAAAACTCATGCTTTTTATAATCATACTTTTCACAAACGCATCATGTTACAGGTGAGAATGTACTTACCTCAAGTGAGCTTACTTAACCTTATTCTTGTAAGTGGTAACGCCGCGGCCTTGATGTGCTCACTTCTCAATTTGTTCATGTCATACATTAATAAAATGGTAATTAACATTTAATCAATGAATTCATTACCATATCATAACTCTCATGATAACCATTTCATGACATATATAGCATCCATTTCAAAAAACATCATGCATGCATTTTCTTTAAACATAAAACATAGAAACAACATTTTCAACACATTTTCACTTCTGACCTACATGAATTTAAAAATTTGTAACTTAACATTTACTCATAATTTGAAAACCAAAATTGGCAGAGACATTCATAACATTCATGCCTATCACCATGATTTTTCTCTTATCATAAAAATCTCATTTAATAATTAAAACAAGTCACAAAACTTTCTGCATGAAATCTGCCAGCTTTAGCAAATCAATGAGCACTATTATCACAGGTCCAATTTTTCATATTTTCATTTCACAGAAAAATCCACAAAAATTCTTACTTGTAATACACTCATGGAATTATAACATATTTAAAATTCAGCCTTAAATAAATTCCTAACACTTCAAAACGTGCATTGGAAGGCAGAGATAAAAATAGCCACAATTATTTAGACAGTGGGTTACATGCAATAAAAATTCCTAAATAATTAAAATAAATGTATTTAAACCTCAAAATTCATATGATATCATTTTAAACATATACATACAGTAGCATAAAATTTCTTATTTCCAAATAAATTTATATAATCATACAAAAATATTATATAATCAAGAATCTCACCACTTTACATTTTAAACAGTTACATAACCTAGGTTTATTAAAAATTCCATAACTCATGAAATACTCATCAATTCATTACCAAAATTTCCAGTCTAATATGTAGCATATATATATACATCTTCACCAAATTTCGTGCAAAACAACATTCATTTGCAACAAAAACAATAACCATTCAAATGTGCACAAAAACAGTCAGCAATAAATTTCTATGAGTGGTGAAGAGAAGAAAAATTCATAACTTTATATTGAAAAATCAAAATAACGTGAAACTTGGGGAAATATCATATAACATATGGATAAATAACATATAAAAATTTTAGCACAAGCTGACATTCTTAGATGGAGATATAAAAGTTGGTTTGGAGAGAAGAAAATTTTTAGAAATGCTTAAAAGTTTAAACTCATACCTTAGAACAAATTCTTCTTCAAGCTCCTTCGAAATAATCCAAAGAAATTTTTAATATTTTAACAAAGGATTGCAGGGAATTTTGAGAGGAAGAAGAAGAAAATAAATGTGATAGGAAGAAAGAAAAGAGAGAGAAGTCGAGAGAATTAGAGAGAGAGAAAAATCGAGAGAGAGAGAGTTAATGTGAAATAAAAGTAACGTAAAAAAATGAGAGACGTTTCAGAAATTTTTCTGATTAAATGCCAAGCCAAATACGTGTAAATGGATAAAATTGAAAGAGAAAAAGTCAAAATTTCCAAGATCGGTTCGAATTGCCATAAATCGCCTTTGTAAAACGGGAAAACTTTATCCATTAATTCAAATAAATGAAAAGTCAAATGTTCTTTACCAAAATTAAAGAAATCATCCCATAATTATGTTAATTATTCAGAATAAATCATCCTTATCATAAATTCCACCTTATCACAATTTTGTAAAATTTCTGCTGACTACTTGTCAGCTGTCATCGGCCTGCCAATCTCAAAAGTTCGGCTTGCCGATCTCAGAAGTCCGGCCTACCGATGATATACCATCGGCTTGCCGTTCTGAGAACATCATTTTGGCCTGTCGAACTAAATTGTCCGGCCTGCCGATCTGTCCTTAAATACAAAAATCATTCATAACATTTAATTATCCATGAAAATATAATTAAACATATAACATAAATGACATGAACATTTGAGCACATCAATTCCACACGAGCGTCACCTGCCATAACACTTAGTATAAAATGGTTAGCACCATTTATCATATATCATAACACATATCATGAGTATAACACTTATCATCGTCGTTAATATAACATATAACGTCGTCATTAATATAACATTATCCGTTACATCAAATTAGGCGGGCGTTACATGGCTAATGAAGTAGCACAACTTTTAGTACTCGGTGGAATGTAAATTAGATCACAAGTAAATGTACACGCATTATATATCAACCAATTTTCTTGTTTCATTGATATTCAACTTTAATAATCTAATATGAGTCAAAACAGTTAATGGTGTTTCATAACTATGGTTCAAACCATAAATTACAGTTTAAATTACTTTTTTGTCTGGAAAAAAACATTGTTCTAAAAGCGGTTTAAACCACAGTTTGTGGTTCAAACCACTCTTCTAAACAAAATAGTTGGTAAATACAGTTCTAATTACAAAAAAAAAAAAAACAAATAAAATGCTTTTATACCATTTTTTAATGCGTGAAAACCTAAATACTTGTTTCATTACTTGAATGCAATCTTGCTTTCTCTAGCGCATTAAATGAATTAAGAAAGAGAAGAAGAAAAAAAAAATCCCACGCAATGAAACTGTGATGTGCTAATCCGTTGACATTCTATTTGATGGCGCCGCATGCAGATTGGGTGGCTGCGTTCGATTGTGCACGTGGTGCATGCATGTGTGGTTCGACGGCGAGTCGACAATGTTTTTCTGTCATTTAGTGCTCGAGCTTTTACTATGGTCATCTTTTGCGGTCAAATTAAACTTTTTCATTTTTTGTGTTATATCTTTTTATTTTTTCTGCTTGGTTTTGGATCAAATGTAGATCGGAATCCGTTAAAAAAAAAATCATGTGTGTTCTTGATCTTTAGTTTACATTTTTGGTTGTTTGTTTGTGGAGTTCTAAATGCATTATTACTCTTGAGCATTTCATTTGAGCTTACAAATAGAATTGGTCATTCGTTAGTGTTTGGTTTCTATAGTAAGAGATTATAATTTATATGTGAGTGTACATTCTTGTTTTTATGGTCTTTTTAATAAGCTATTAAATATATTTCCTTTTTTTTAACACTATTGAATATATTTCCCATTTCCTTTATATAATATATATATATATATATATATATTTTCCTTTAATAAAAGATGAAAATCTTTAACAAATTTACATTCAACATACCTCGTTATATTTTGAGTTTAAGTTTGACAAAACGTGTTGAAAAGTGAAAATATACATCCAAACTTTGTCCTTTATGACTCAATTACGTACTAAATAAGTAAATATAACAAATACAAGGCTTTGATTTCTTTGTGCGTATCACATCTTTAATTTTGATTCTAATATCACTTGTTAATAGGAGTTTATGTTCTACTCTAAAAAATTAGTTTATTAGAAAGTGTAGGCAAATCCTTTTGAACTCAGGGTTGATTTTATATTTAGTCCCCAAAAGGTTCCTTCTATTTTGGCCCCTACAAGTCAAAATAACACAAAATTAGCCCCTGAGCTCATCAAAAGTTACAACTTTGATACTTCCATCAAAGAAACATCAATTTTTATTAGTTTTAAACACATATGAGTCATTTGCAAAAGACAATATAGGACGGCGATCACAACATGGAGTTGTGAACAAAGAAGGAGGTGATAATTATGGTTAAAACAAGGTATTTATGATTATGTTTTCTTACTTGTGCAAAATTTTAAAGTGTAGTTTGTTTAAATTTGTTGCATATCTCTTTGTCAACCAGACAAGTGACCTACACTTGTTTAAAATCATTAAAAATTGAAGTTTCGTTGAAGCAAATTACAACTTTTGAGTAATTTGGGGACAATTTTATGCCATTTTGAATTATAAGGATCAATATGAGACAATCCTTATTCTTCAAGGGTAAATAAACCAACGTAAAAAGGAAAAGATTCACAATAAATTTAAAATTCAAGTGTAAGTCACAAACTAATAAATAAATCATCATAAGAAAGGTTATTTTTATTTTTGGCCTCAGAGAAATTAGGGTAATTTTACTTTGACCCCTGACGCTCTAAATAACACAAAGTTAGCCCCCGAAATTTTAATCTGTGACACTAACTGTCACACCCCTAAACTGGGTAGTGACGTGGCAGTTTATTAAAAATAATTAATTAAAATTAAACTTAAACCCAATGGTTCAAAAATTTATTTTCTCAATATTTCCATAATATCTAAATAAAGGTTAATTATTTTTAATAACTTATTAAATTAATATAAATAAAATAACTTGAAAGAAATTAAAATATATTATAAGCTAACGAAATTTTTAGAATAACATTAATAAATTAGAAATTTTAAAACTCTACCAAAATATTGTTTAGGTCCCACCGAACCATACAGTAGTGCATACATATTTAAGACAGAAACAAATGACATCCAAACTACAATCCAACAGAAGTAATAGTGCATATTAAATAGCCTTATTATTAAATGCCTTGATGAAAACACAAGTAATCAAATCAACTCATGGACTTCATGAGTAATCTAATAACAATCTACTCAGCTATCTACTACAAATGTCGTGGGGGCCAATGAAACATAAGTAGAAAACTATAAGCGAAAGACTCAATAGGATTTTAAGTTTGAATAGTATTTAATAAAGTAGAAACAATGCGAATAAGATAAGTAAAATGAATACATATTATGCAAATGGATCTTACGCTTCATATGATTTATTGCAAAATCATAAATAATAACTTACTTATTGTAAGGCCTAAAATGAAGACCACCGAAATGGCCCAATCGAAGTTTTGGGACCTGCTTCTAGGTCGCCCTCTACACGACATGAGCTCTATATGGCACGATGCATTTAATAAAAAACACTACCAAAAGGCAAATCTCACACCAATTGGCATTTGAAAACTTTTCAAACATATTATCTCACTCGGTTAGTGATGGAGCTTGAATTTTGTTTCAAGGGGTGTAAACTAACAAATTGAAAAATACCAAAAATCCTTTAAAACATCAAGTCCAAATTTTAGTGTTTTTTCAATGTAATTATACTCTAAGGAATTAGTTTATCTATTTTTTAAGTAAAATAAATTGAAATGTTACGTTTCAATAGAAAAGTGTTTTTTAGTTGAATTGTATATATTTATATGCATGTGGAACGTATTTGAGTAATAAAGACTTTAGCTAAAAAATTAGATCAAAGTGATTTAGAAAGTACATCATAGGAAGTGCTAAAAGAAAAAAATGAAAATAGGGACACATTTGAAAATAAAATTACTTTAACAAGAGCAAATTAGACAAAGGTCTTTATGAGAAAATAGTAATAAAGAGGGTTGTGTGAATTAAAAAATACTTAAATATGACTACATTGTAGAAAAATTACTTTTAGAGTTCATCTTAAAAAAATTATAAGGATTTGAAAAACAAAATACTTTAAAAAGAGCAAACTAAAGAAAAATATTTCAATAAAGTACCTAGAATTAATAGGAAAACACAAAACAAAAGTAAACAAAAAAAGAAATATATTAAAATTAAGATCATTGGATAGATATCTAAAATACATATTTATTAACTTAGGTTAAGAGCACATATGTACATACGTACATATATATAGATGTATATATATATATATAAAATTCAAATAAGTATATATATGCATTTTAAAAAATAAAAATCTAAGGGGGCATATGCCTCCCCTTGCCCCCACCTCCCCCGCCCCTACATT
The DNA here is from genome assembly GCA_946598075.1 of Artocarpus hirsutus. Taxonomy (NCBI): domain Eukaryota; kingdom Viridiplantae; phylum Streptophyta; class Magnoliopsida; order Rosales; family Moraceae; genus Artocarpus; species Artocarpus hirsutus. The sequence goes on along the minus strand of CAMOHE010051852.1, from coordinate 79,201 downwards.
CGATTGTGCTTGAGCTGAGATATCAATTATTTTCTTAAAATCATTTTCTCTTTGGAAACATATTTTCAAAATATTTGAAAATAACTTTAAAAATATAATTTAATTCCTTAAAACATTTAAGAGTATAATGTACGACCAAAATAATCAAACATCATGGCTACGAAGGGTGTAAAATCCTACCTCAATTCCTAGCAATGGGATGCTTATGTACCATAACCCATCACGCTAAATGTTAGTTCCATGGGTACAACAACTAATTTTAAGAGTAAACTCGGTATTTAACATCGAAAATTAAACTAAAACTCGTTGGTGTATCAATTCATCGTTCTTAATGTGCCATTTGTCATTCCAAATTGTGCATTTACTCAAATGATAATTAATCACTCTTTAAAATACATTATCAATCATTTTTGGTCAATACAAGAAGTCAAAATGCATTTAAAATACAACTGCAAGCAAAAGGGACTAGGATGGCTGAAACAACAATTTCTAGAGCAAGTCAGTCGACCGTGGTACACTATCCTCGATCATCTGCAGTGTGTTGTAGCATGGTGGTCGACCGTATTACACAAATAGTAGTTAATCACAACGTCTCAACTTAAATGCTCTGTCTCAAGCATCCAAACTCAAATCGAGTTTAAACACTTCCAAATCAATTTCAATGCACTTTAAACACATTCTAAATGTTTAAAACTGCTATATGAACTCAATAGAACCTAATTTACAATATTTTTAACATATTAAACCATTTTAGTATCAAAGTTCATGGTTTGTTCAAAAATGTGGAAAACAAAGCTTTGAACAAGGTTGAAGTCGGATTGCATGCTCAACAAGGATTAAATCAGACATAATGTTTATGCAAAACTCAAATTAATCCTATCAAAGGGTGTTCCTTCATATTCAGATGTCGAAAACCTCATTCAAACTTTATTTCAAACACATGCTTGTCCATTTTGAACCTCAAAATTTCAAAATAGAAACTAACCAACAGAAACACATATATCTAGACCCATAAACCTAGATTGAAGATATCAAATTGAAAATAAATTTCAAAATAAAAAGAATAATTTAGTTCTCAAGATTTTTGACCTTGGTTTGTCCAAAATAAACTCTAACTTTGGTGGTTTGAGTCAGTTTTAGCTATGGCTGCTTGTTTTTGTTTCTGTCTGTCAATGATAAAGCAAAAATTGAGACAGAGGGAAAGTGTGTGTGGTGCGGGAGAAGGGGAGGAAGTGAGTGAGAGATTGTGACTGGAAAGTCTAAATAGCCTTTGTTTAGTTAATCAGAATTTGTGGGTGGTTTCAGATAGAAAACATGTGTTGCCCATGGATTCAAGGGGAAGGTTTCAAGGTCTGAACTATCATGTGTATTCTGAGTGAAAGTGGTGAAGGGGATGGTTTGCTATTTGGCAAAACTTGGGGTTTTCAAAAATAAATGAGTAAAGTTGTGGTTAAGCGGTGCAATCTAAAATGTGATAAAATAATTAATAAATAAAAATAATAAAATAAATGACCAGAAATTAATTTAAAATATTTAATAATTGGCGAAATAAAATAAAATAAATTTAGAAAGTGAAAATTTTAAAATTGTGATTAATTAATAATTATATTTTAATTAGGCACACTAATTACTTATTTTCACACAAATTTTTGGTTAATTAATTTCGAGACATTACACTAAAAATCCTTTTATCTCAAATTTAAACTTATGACGATTTATACATGTGAGATGTACGTGACATGTAGGTAACAAGTCATCGAAGACAAAGCTGCTTAAATTGCTTGTGCTTGAAACTAAAATTTACATGCTTAACTCAAACTTGGAACTTAGTAGGTTTTTTCAAATATTGAATCTTTTTGGCCGCAGGTGAAAGTGGAACTTTTTTTTGTGATTTTACTTGTTATCTTTGTATCACATGATCCCATATGCATCGATCATTAAAATTTTAATTTGCACCATTTACATTATTATGGGTCAAAGTGGGACGACTCTAATTCTTCAGATGATAAATATAAAAATAACCCTAATAAAAACTAATACAGAAAAATAATCCTCTTATTCAATACTAAGAAACATTAAACAAACACGTAGAATCACCATCTTCAACTCTCCTAACATCTCCATTCAAGCATGCAAGATCCATCACTTAAAAACATAAGTTTAAAATAACATGTGTATGTATATTGGGCATGTTCGGTTTTAAGATGGGTTAAAGAAAACTCAACCCAACCCACAACAATTAAAAGTCAGGTTGGATGAGTTTGGTTGGTCTCTTAATTCGGTTTAGTCGGATTCAGGTTTTGATGGATTATATTGCATAGGTTAATTAAGGTTGGTAAATTATGGGGTTTTTTTGTTCACCCTAGTTGTCACACTACCAACAAAATGTTTCTTGCTACTCTATATAGTGCCCTATACGATACTCGTGTTGATTGGCTGCTAGGGTACTAGTCAATACCATATACGCGTGTTGATTGTAATTCCTTTGCACGTAATATGCAATTAGCTAGAGAGAGAAAGAGAAAGAAATAAAGGGAATGATAGTAAAGTATATGTTTAAACAAAGTAAGAAATTGCCTATTGCACTCAAAAAAAAAAAAAATTGCCTGCAGATGGGAAGCTTGTCGACATTAGAGAAGGTTATGACTTCCAAATTATATATATTATGAGAAAGAGATCATCAGGCTTGCAAATTCGAACTGTGGCCGTACGGCCCCACTGTGGGTGAGGCACGTGGATTTGGTCCAGCACCAAATGGTAGGTCAAATATAAATAATAAGCAAAAATAAAATAAAATAAAATAAAATAATTAGGTCAAATAAAAGAGGAAGACCTCAGGTAAAGGCCCTTTCAAGTTTCAAAGGGAAAACAGAAACGACAAGCGGAAAAAAGGCCAAAGTTCTGACTGGCAATAAATGCCACATACGTACATTGCTACGGAGGCGTTGAATACACTGAGATATAACCATAAATTAACGCCGTCATGCGCTAAATTCTGGCTAATTGGCTCTATATAGCTTTCCCACCATGTTTTTAACTTTTATTTTGGACGTTGTAGGGTATTTTGAGTTTGTTCGGTTTATAAATTTAAATAAAAATTTAAATTTTTATAAAATAAAATACTATAATAAAATAATTTAAATTGTGATTAAAACTACAAACTAAATAAGTCTTTTATTTTAATTATACCAAGAAGTCTTATTATTTTAATCATTTTATTACTTTTTTATAGTCTATTTATGATTATCCATGTTAAAATTTACAGCACGCAACACTAAATTATTTTTTGTCATAAACTGTTAAAAGTTAATCTAATGGTTAAAATAATAAAACCTATCGATAGGACAAAAATACATATTGTATCATATATTTTTTTTTTGGGTCAAACACTAGTGTCATAGATAAATTAAACAGAAAAATGATTCTAATTATTATAAGCCCCTTTGTTATTATTCTTATTTTTCTGAAATCTCATTAACCACACTTCAAATCATTATTATCTATTCCATTTCTTTTTTTAATAACTAAAAAATTGAATATTCTTTTCTTCTTAGCGCCTATATATATATATATAGACACACACACACTTCTGACTATGCCTTATATACTCAACAAAAAGAAATTGCAATTACATAGTCTCTACGTCCAATATTTCCGGTTAGAAATTTTAATGGCTACGTATCTGATTGAGAATGAAATATTATAATTCAATGTAGTTAAGCCATGAACAAGTATAATTTGACGAGCGGTAGAGTGACATCAAACTCAAAACCTAAATACGTGTGTGAAATGTGACTGTTAATAAAACAAGTATGCAGGAACTGCATAAGCATATATATACATTAATTATATTATACATGTATGTATGTATATATGTATAACCAATTGCCGAATCTTACGCTCATCACAAGTTGAATACTATAGTTTATTTAATTAATGCTCCAAGTGGCTATATATATATGTGTGTGTGTGTGTGTGTGTGTGTGTATACGTATGTGTATGTATGGCTATATGACTTTTACTTTTCTAAGAGCCGTCATTATTTATCAACTTGGGTCTCCGTTGTGTATAATTACTAGTATCGTGTTTTCTTAAAAATAAATAAATAAATAAATCCTAAATGAACGTCTTACTAATTAGTATACCATACATTTAGACTATATATCAGAATTAAAAGAAAATAAGCGCAGTTCTGTTTAGACACGAATATTTTATGATGTGTATAACTTTCTGTTATTAACATTATTAGGTCATGCATCTATTTGACTATATATAAATTATGAATATATATATATATATATATATATATATATATGAATGTAGTTTTAATGATTACATTTTTTATGGATACTATTATTATTAATCATGTGATATAAATTGGATGGTTGTTATTAATTGGATAGTTGACAAAAAAATTACTATAATTAATGAGATTGAATTCTTATAAAACCACATCATCAATTATTGTTGAAATATAGAAAATATATAACCATTCAAAACAAGTCTATATATATATATATATGCACTTGTGTGTATGTATATATATGTCATATTCAAACAATTAGACAAAACAAATGTGTTAGTTGTTATACAAGCTAGCTAGCTAGCTCACTAGTCTAAGAAAAAACAAGATCCATTCGTTAATAAGATGAAAATTATATACTCAACCATGCTAAAACACCAGTTAATTAAGCTGACTACATGATGGTCATACACACACACACGCATATATACTTGACAAATTAACATACCATGAGTTTACACTTATTACTATTATAGTTAATATAGCAAATATCACATCATAAAAGTAATATATGTTACACATCGATTTTTCCTCATAAAGAACTGAAACATGTTGAATAAAATTTATGTTCTTCCGGGTCTCTCTCCAGTAATATTAGTAAGATGTGGAAACAAAATGTGTTCCCACAAGCAATCTTGGACATGATTTTTTCAGAAAACATGCAACTACAAAAAGAGGCGTGCTTCTGACTTGGTTTAAAAGGAAGGAAAATTTTCTGACTTTTTTGGATTGTTAATTTTGACTTTTTTTTTAATTATGTGGTGTATTCAGTCTTACACGCAAAAATAATAAGGTAGAACCCGAGTCTAGATGGTTTATTTCTCTGACATTTTACATGGACTTTGACTCCATCTAAACAATAATTTCAATCTTGAACATCTAGCTAGCAGTCAGTACAGTTTTTCTAAATCTCAGAGTGGAACTTTGATTATTAATCATCAACCTTTCAAAAGAAACAGTTTGATTATTAAAAAAACGAAACGTTCTCGTTCCACTAGCTCAAGCATTCGTATTCGTTTATATTGTCAAGTTTTACGTTTACAACATTACGTTTATCTTAATCAATATCTGACTCAGAAAAGTATAAAAATGAAACAAATACTTGAGTCATTATCTATTGTTTTATACAATAAAAAAAAACCGCCCCTTATATTGGTGTATGTATGTGTGTCTCTAAGTTAACAAAAACCCCGCCATATACAAAAAGGATTTTTTAGTTTAATGAGATCATCTCCGCATTATTAATTGTTTACTTTCGACTAAGCCTCAAAAAACATTTTCATTAATGAATTTATATAATCCCACATTGGACGCATAATTTAAGCAGATTTCGAATTTACTTTAATTAGATAAAGTTTAAAAAAAGTCAAGCGCGTGGACCCACACACACAGAGAGATAGTGACGACGCCGGGGGCTTCCTTTACACCCCTAATTTGATTTAAAATTTATCATTTTATCCTTTAAAAGTTTCTAATTTTTCCTTCTAATTGTACCATATTGCTTTATATATATATATATATATATATATATATAAACTTATAGGGTGTTTTGTTCTCGGTTAGAACCAAACAGTTCTAACCAACAAAAAAATGTTAAGCCCTCATACACTACAAATTTTAGTTCAAAAGTTTTGGTTCTAAACGCACTTCCCAAACACATATTAAATCCATTATTATAAAATTTTGACTCTAATCAAGCCCCCTCAACTAAGTCCCTGGCTTCGTGAGTAGAGAGAGTGTGAAAAACCACGTTTTAACCCAAAGGTTGAGCTCCTCAATCTCTCTTAATTCCAAAATTTGAAAAGAAAAAAACAATACAAAAAAAAAAACCAACCCTACCATGTGACTTTTGTAATGTACAAAACTTCACCGACGGTATCAACTTGTATGATGTGGGGACCGAGTATTGCGGCAAAAATTCGTTATTTTTATTTTTTTCCTCTTCTGACTTATTATGATCTACGCATCTCAAACGTTGAAGTTGAATTCTTCTTCTTACTTTGTTTTATTAACGCCAAAAGGCCAATATTATATATTTATTTTCTCATATTGCCTTGTTTTTTCTCCCAGTGAATTGTAATGAAAACGTTAGGCTTGTTGAAAAAAAGAGAAGCAGTATTAGGCCGTTGATATATTATTTAATATATGTCCAACTAGGTGGGTGGTTAATTTATCCATTGATGGGAAGGATGTGAGTTTTTTCTTCGTTTTAAAAAGGGGCTTGGTCAAATACTTCATGCTATCTATATAAGAAACTAGGAAAGTTGAGGGGACAAAAAGAAAGAAAAACTCAACTCAAAGAAAGAAAGAAAGAAAGAAAGAAAGAAAGAAAGAAGAGAAAGCTAGTTAAAGCTAGGCTTATATGGAGGCTGTTTTAGGAAGATCTGGTCATGGAGGTCTTGATGTCAAGGAAGAGATGAAAAGGGTTGAATCTAATGGTGATGAAGAAGAAGGTTGCAAAGGAGACTTTGCTCTCAAGGTATATATAAATATATACTTACATATATACGTGAATATATATAGTCTCAAATTGATCTCTTGATTGTTTCTGTAGTTCTTTGTTTCTTGGATGATACATTTTTATGGAAATTAATAATTGGCCGTTTTATGAATTCTGTAATTTCCAATATATGTTTGTTTGTATATAAATTTCAAGTTGATTTTTGTAATTAATTATAATTGGAAGAATATTTCTGCAGAGATCGAGAAGATTTAATTTCAATAGTGAGACTTTCCGGATAAGCATATATATATTTTGATTAATTTAAGTTAAATCATTTCTTCTGCGGTAGATCTTATGTTTGATTCCTCACATGGAAAAATTTACAGTTAAATATTATTGAACTCCTTCTTTCACGCTACATATATCTAAATACATACCACACACATATGTAATTGTATATATATATATATATATATATATATATATATGTAGACAAGAATTTCTTATGCTGGTCTAAATATTGTACAACTTACCAATCTACTGCAGATAGGAAAATCAAGACATGAATATGAGGAGAATGAGGACACAAATCGATCTTCACCAAAACAAAAAGATCTTTCTTGCAGCAAAGAGGTAAAATTCTCAAATCAGAAAAAAAAAAAAAAATCATCTCCTGCTCATTTTCTTAAAATAAATTTATTTCTGACGATCATCACTAGCTCTCTCTGCATTAAACATGATATATTTACGTTTTAACATCCTGATTAATCATATTTACTCATATCTAAACAAATTTTTCTAGCTCCATGACTCTAATATCTATAATGAGTCAACAATTTTCATGATTAATTTCTTGCGTGCACATGGTTTTAATTTATTCAGTTACAAGTGATGAATGGAAGTGTGTATATACAGGTGTGATTTTAATAGTTTTGTTTTCAATGAAAACTGTTATTATTAGTCCTTTGATATAAATCTAACGATTGTAATAAAGTGGATAATTGACTTAAAAAATTTATAATAATATACGAGATTGAATTCTAAATCACGCTACATCTTCAATCACAGTATATGTGTTTATATATTCACTCACTCCATTCCTTGGTCTTTGAAAAGTTATATGCTTCGTCTTCCTCTTTCAAACAAGATACGAGCAATCCAAACATTACATGTAGACGCTACCTAGTGTGAACCTCAAAATGGTAAACGAGAAATATTCCCAAATCTTAAAAATCTTGTCCGTCCCAATATGCATGCATATATATGTATATAAAATCCATCAAGCAATATCTATATATGGGAAGAGTTCATGCAAAATTATTGATGATCATCACGCTTTTTTTTTTTTTCTATATAAGAGGAGGGGGAATGGCACCTACTTTTGAGTGGGGCTAAGTGTGACTCGAACACTCAACCTATGATTGGGGTGGAAGGATTTACAACTAACTAAGTTGCCCTCACTTGTTTGATCATTAGGCTTAAGACTTTGGTTATAAACTTTTTGTCATACTCTTATTGCATGTTTTTCATGCATCGGTTTAGTATTTTAATTGGAACTATTTAGTTTTAACTAATTATAGTGTGTAAAGCTCTTATATATTATAATAAAAGGCAAAAAAATTACTACTGCATAAGACACATATATTTTAGTTCTCAAATTTAAAACTTTAGTTCTAATATAATGCCAAACGGCATATACATTCTTTTATCATTTTTTCTGCACGTCCATTTATATTCTTTTCCCTTTTTATTCCACTTGATTTTTTTCAACATCATCATATGTAGATTGTAGTACATCAAATCAATATTCAATTCATGTTTAAGTCTTCTAAGATGTAAATCCAAACTCTTTTTTGTCCTCTGCTTTTTTTGTAATAAATATTCATTCCCAATTTCTTATTACACATGGCTTCAGAAACGCCTAAATTACATATTGCACGAAATAATTCTAATTAATTTCTTCCAAATCTTGTGGATATAGGAAAATGATCATGATCGGCTTGAATCTACAAGAGCTGAAATGGGTGAAGTTAGAGAAGAAAATCAGAGGCTGAAAATGTACTTGGGTCGAATAATGAAGGACTATGAAGCCCTTCAAATGCAATTCAACAACATTGTTCAACAAGATCAAGCAGTAAAGAAATATTCCACTGACAACTCAGCAAACAATCCCCACGAAATCGAAGAAACCGAACTTGTTTCTCTCAGTCTTCGAAGCTTTTCCGCTCCCAAAATCAACGATGAGAAAAATAAAATACCAAGTAACAAATTTGATGATGGGAAATTAGATCAAAATGATAAGCAACTGCTTAAAGAAGACTTGTCTTTGGGATTAAATAATTACAAGGAGAATAACGAAGCACCAAGATCCGGTGAAACGGATCAAGGTGGACTCACGGTGTCAAACCCTAGCACCGCAAGCAGCTTTGAAGAGCCAAAGGAAGAAGCCGGAGAGACATGGCTGCCTAGCAAAGGTCTACAGGCAAAGAGAAGTGCGGAAGATGAAGTTTCACAACAAAACCAAGTTAAGAGAGCTAGGGTTTGTGTTAGAGCTCAATGTGATACCCCAACGGTTAGTATTAAAATTATGGTATTCATTATGTTAGTTTTTAAATTTAATTCAGTTAGTACCATTTAGCAGTATATATAGTTTTTTTATATTCATGAATCAACTATAATTTATAAGTCTGTTATTAATTAACATTTTTTTTTTACTTGTGATATTCAGATGATTGATGGATGTCAATGGAGAAAATATGGTCAGAAAATTGCAAAAGGAAACCCATGCCCTCGAGCATATTATCGTTGCACTCTCGCACCATCATGTCCAGTACGAAAGCAGGTAATTGAAAGTTAATTCAATATTAGTTTATACTACTTCTTCATGTACTATTTCACCTAAATCAAATTGGACCATTTTGTTCGTAAGTTTTGATAGAAAGTTTAAAAATAGATATAAATTTGGTTAAATTTATATGAGATAAAAGACAGTAACAAATCAAAACTTAAATAAAATGAGAGACATATACATTATTTGCAGAATTCACTGCATATATGTCTCAAAATTTAATTAAGAAACGTTGTGTCAAGCTTTATAATGAATATTTCATTACGACTAGTTCTTTTTTATAGAACAAAAAATTTATGGTATTTATTAAGACGTGACTCTAGAATGCAAGTAAGATACGAAGTATACTCTATTAATAGAGTATATTTTTTGAACTGTTAAAATCTTTATTAAAATTTTTAGCAAAATCTCAAAATTATACCCTCTTCTTATGAGTTATTATTTTTAATTTCAGGTACAAAGATGTGCCGACAATATGTCTATCCTAACCACCACCTACGAAGGAACTCATAACCACCCACTTCCCGTCTCTGCCATGGCAATGGCTTCCACCACCTCCGCGGCCGCCTCGATGCTTCTCTCCGGCTCATCAACCTCCTCTGGCGCCGCCCCCCATCCACCGAGCTCCACGGATTTAGTACCTTAGACAGCTCAAAATGGATCAACAACAAACAAATCTACTCATCGCCATATTCATCCTACTCATCCTTCTCATCTTCTCACCCAACCATCACCCTAGATCTTACTGCTTTTACCCGATCATCTAAATCCTCTTCAACATCTCCTTTTCTCAACAAATTCTCTTCTATTTCATCATCATCTTCAATATTACCAAACTACCCTCATAACAATACCACCTTGTGCCCTTCCACAAGTCTTAGTTTTGGCTATTCAGATTCCAACACAAACAACATCATGCCTTGGAACAACAATATTAACAATGGCTTCCTCAGCTATGGATCAAATAGTAGTACTACTGCTCAGTTATACAACTTGAAGAGCCAAATAGGAACCCTAGCTAGCCTCGGGAGACAAACGACGTCGTTTCATTGCAATAACAACAACGTCAATTATTATAATAATGATCATCCCTCCATGCAAAAAGGTAATTCACAGTCTCTGGTACAGGAGAGTGCCATTGCAGCTGCTACCAAAGCCATCACCGCGGACCCCACTTTCCAATCGGCATTGGCGGCCGCGCTCACCTCAATCATCGGCGGCGGTTGTGGTGGAGGACAAGGAAGTAATACCATTCAGGGTGGTGGAGATCATGATAGTAATAATAATGTGGTGCATCAACAGCAATTTCCAGTGAGTAGTACTGCTTCATTCTTGCAAGCCGCGAAAGGGATCAGCGAATGCACGTCGACGTTTCTGAACAAAACGGCTTCGGCATCAAATTCGCAGCCTGCGGGGAACTTGACGTTCTTATCGCCGAATTCGTTGTCGTTTTGGGCATCCAAGAGTGCGTCAGCGTCTCCTGGTGATAGCACTAGAGAGCAGACCAGTTGATAGGGTTTCGATTAGGGCTTGTTTATTTTGGAAATTAAAAGGAACTTTATATGAAGAACTTTGTAAAATGTTTGGTAATTTTTGCCTTGGTTAAAATTTCGCTGTATAATGTCGACTCAAAATTGTCCTTATAATTAAATAGCAGGTGATCGCAAAACATTGAAAAAAAATGCTTAACATTGTCTTTTCCATGTATTGTATTAATTTCTTTATAACTCTTTCTTAATTTCTTCCACAAATAAATAATATATATTTATATATAATAGACATAATATGTCTGTAATTTGCAACGGTTATGGACTAAGAAACTAATGGTAATGTGATTATTATATTGTTTTGATTTAAAAGTTTATGTTTTTGATGGAGATGAAAGCATGTTTTTTTCTTTGCGGTCAGATCATTTGCAGTTAACTTGAGCTAGCAAGCATTTTTAACTTCCAATTTTTCAAAAGAACGAAAAACATATAGACTACATCTTGAAGTGCCAGAGTCTATGAGTGTTTTGGCTTGCAATATCAGTTTCCTCATGGATGATGACCAACATTTGGAAGGTATGTAGCTAGGAAATAACGATGCATATAATCATATAGATATAAGGCAGTAGTACGATGCACATATGTCTATATATGTAAAATGTTTGGATCGAATAATGATTGCTTAATATTTTATTGATCGTGAATACAAAATATATACAATCATGTGTTACAAGCAAAGACAACAAACAAGGAAACAAAAAAACATAAAAAGAAACCTGATAAAAAAAGAAACTAATCAATGAGAGATATATATGACAGCCTATTCAAAATTGAATATGCATCCACAATCAATTAAATCCCACAATTCTTGTGAGAATTAAATCCCACAATTCTTGCAGAATTCTCTAAATCAGAATTCTCTAAATTGGTGCTAAGTCCATGATTCTCGCAATATCTAGTTTAGAGGCTAGGAGCATGGCCCATTCTGGCTTGATGTTTACGAAAAATGTTGTTCATTCGCTTCATCTTCAGTCTAAAGTTCATCTTAGAGAGGCTTTGAAATTTTAAAGAGTTATATACAAGAGCCTCTTCCGAGAAGACAAAGAGAGGAAAAAGATTGGGAAAATGCGTAACAGTATCTCCTTGCTTCGGTGTTCCTCCCTATCCGATCCCTAAGACCTCAGGATCATTAACAAGCTCAAAGAAGACTTAAGGAAGAAAGACCTTAAATTGGATGAAGATGCTAAAGAAATTATAAGACTTTGGAGAGCTCTTAATGACTTTAAACTGGCTGTATCGGAGAAAGCTTCTTCTTTGACCTCATTTGTTCAGTCCAAAGTTTCTCAGGCCAACTCGGACACCCAAATCTTCAAACTTCAAAAAGAAGTTGGACAACCTAAAATCTGACTTCTAAAAATGTATAGCTCTAGTGATTAGGGTCCTCGTCTCGCCGAGTCTAATGGACAATTGGATGAGGCTTGAAATCAGATTTTAGAACTCGACAAAACTATTGGGAAACTTGTGGATGAAAGAAACGAAGCCCAAGCCAATTTTCGTGCTCTGGTTGACTCTGAAACTTCTTGATTGAAAGAAGAAAAGAAGACATGGAAAGCTCGTCAGAAGACTCAATTTGAAGTCCGTTATTGCAACATTTCGTGATTGGTTGGGAGGTTGCTTCTTTGGATGTTGAAAATGGGCCTTCTCCCAACCCAGAGCACTACTATAGGTTGTAGGTTTGGGTTTCAATAACTATAGTGTCAAAAATAGGTATAGGCAACCTGAAGACTCCTTTGAAGATGAAAGCTCTGGCAATAAGGATGCTGTTTGATTTCTTTTTTAGGTTGCAAATATTGGCCCGTTTGTTTCTTTCTCAAAATTTTTTGAAATATTTTCGCATGTTTTTTAGGTGAAAATTTTGAAAACAATTTCATCACAATTTTCAAAAAATTTTTATTTTTTAAAATAAAAATATTTTCACCTATTTTAAAAACAAAACCAAACGATCCCATTGTTAAATATATTGTTTTTTAGATCTTTAATAGTCGTCCCCGTGGCTTGAATTTGTCTTCTTAAACTTCCAGATTCGATCATTGCATGACCATGGTCATTATGTAGCTCACACATTTTGGTTTTGTCTCTCCTCTCTGGGACAGATTGTATTAGCTTTGGTCCTCTGAATATTCTTAAATGTTTGTTCTCTTTAAAGATCTGCTCTATGGGTTTGTTTAATGGCAATTCATCTCTAATTGAGTCACCTTCCTGTACTATCTTCTTCAATTTGGCTCACCCTAAATCTTCTTTCCTCAAATTGATTAGGGTTCCGCTTTTGTCTTCAAGGATACTTTTCTTCCCAAGGCCTCTGATTATGTCTTCCTTCTACATTTCTGCTTTGGTCAGATGTATAAGTGGCAAATTCCATGTTTTGACTCAAATTTCTCCTGCTTGCTATTTTATTCTTTAAGTATATTGCTTCCTCTACCCTCATACTTCCTTCTGCTTCGAAAATGATGTCCATTAAGGATTTTTGTTGTCTTCTGATTAATGTCTCATGCCGTTCATGATATCGTCTTAGACTGTATTTGAAAATGTTTGCCACTGTCCTTTCATCCAGTGCTTCAACTCTGTTCAAGTCCTGAGTAAATCTGTGAGGAATGAACGATTGTTTTCTCCTTCCTATTGTAGATGAATTGTGATAAATTTCCCCAATAGCATCTGGAAACTCGAGATCGAGTTCAATTCTAATTGGTTGGAACATGTCGCTGTTGTGTTGGAAAGCATTCTGGGAAAAAACTTGCAGTATAAGTTTTCATTCGAAGTTTCTAGCATCATAACTTGTATGAACAAGTGTAGGGATTCCATTGGATTTGATTTGCCATTAAAAGTCTTCATCTTTGGAGCTTCAATCTTTGTTGGCTTTGGCTCTAACAAATTTCTTCAGTGAAAAGGGGTTTTTCCATGCCCCTAAGCTTCACGAATGGCTATTTCAGCTGGAGTCAGATTTTTTAATATCCTTTAATTGTCCATGTAGGCAATCTTTTACTCTTCTCATGCTTTATTCGTCCATATACTGCGTAGTAAAAGATTGAATCGAGATTTTTGCTCTCTCTTGTGCTTTGGAAGTTCTCACTTCCGTGGTTTTAGTTCGTGCCTTTTCTACCTTTGCTCTCTTTTTCATCCTCTCTAACACGACTTCTTCCAAATATGCTTAATCTTCTTCTAGTTCATTTTCTTTGTCTGCCATTCTTGTTGGACTGCCTGGCTTCAGATTTTCTCTCATGGATTTCTCGAGCTTCTTCATCGGATCTTTCTGATTCTCTCTCATTTTCTGCATCGCTTCTTCAAAGTGTTTGTTCTACTCTTGTAGATTTTTAATGTTTTAAAGATCTTGTTGAGGATCTACGGATGTATTCTGATTGTTACCATTTAGGTCTGACTGTTGGATTGCTTTTTCTTCTTGCTTTCATTTCTCACAAACGACGCCAAACTTGTTTGTGGTGATTTTTGGTCTTACCAAATTGAGAAATCTTTTGTTTAAAGAAAGAAATACAAATCCCTCAAATCATAGAATTTTTCGTTTTGGATTCTCTCTCTCGAATGTTTCAAATGGCTTAAAGTTTCTTTCAATCCTGTCAATTCCTCTATTTATATACGTTGGAACAGCTCGATCTTTATTGTTCACCATTCGATCTTTCCTTAAATTCTCAACCGTTTGATTTATAATCTAACATGATACTTCATTAATCTAGTTTGAAGCTCTTCGTTCTATGGCTTTGCATATTTCATTCTCAAACATACCCATAACTATATCTAATCTTCAAACGGTGTCGCTTGACTTAGATAAATGATGCCGTTTCATTCATTCTTTTGTTTTTCCATCTTCGACTTATTCTAACGGTGTCGTCATATCTTGATTGACAACTTCTAAACTTGCTAAAAGTGTTACTTTGAAGAGTCTGTTGTTTTTTTTCTTCGGAGTAAATCAAAATTTGAATATATAAATTCAAAAAAATATTGAAAATATATATATATATATTCAAAAAGACTAAAATCATTTATGCTCACATTGCATGAAATATATATAGAAACTAGAAAACAGCAAAAAGCAAATCAAATGTCTTTTTGTGTGTAAAAAAAACGCTTACGGTTTTTATGTTTATTTATATTATATTTATAAAACTTTGTTGCATATTATTTATATTATATGTTAAATTGAATAATAGATGTTAAGTTATGCTTCAAAGGTGAGTAATGTTTATAAAAAATAAATATAAAAAGATAACATGTATAAAATTTTCATTCATTTATTTATTTTTTTTAAACGTACCTAATTACATTCTGACTCGGCACAAGGCGAAGGGAGCCTACAATTTTACGACGACCAAGACCAACACAAAAATCTGACCGTTAGTATTGAGAATTCCACCATCCCTTATCGGCACAAAATTAGAGGCTTTCTAAAACTGAACAAGAACAACAACTAGAGTAAGACCAATCTCTCATGGCCTTCTCTGCCAGTCTCTCACAGAGCTCCTTCCCGCGATTTTCTCACTTCCCGCAATCTCAATCTTTTCGGAGAAACCCACTTCGTTTTCTGTCATTTAGAGCAGTAAAATCTGCGGAGCCAGATAAGGAGAAGACCACAGAAGCAAAGCCCCAGGAGTCCTCCAATGCTCAACCTCCTCCAACTCCTAAGCCAGCTCCTTCTAAGATTCCTAAAAAGCCTGCCTATTCAAGTCAGTTTTTTTTTTTCTTTTTTTTTTTTTTTTTGAATTTTTTATTATTAATTAATTTGAGAATTCTGGTGTTAACAGAAAGGCATTTGATTACCCTTTATTTATGCTCTGTTGTCTCGTTGTTCTCTGTTGCACAGTGAAGAAAGGTCAAATTGTGAGGGTGGATAAAGAAAAGTACCTGAATAGTGTAAATGTAAGTAAAATTGGAGTTCTTTTTCTAATGTTACATGCACAGATATGTTGTTTAGTAACCACTTGTGTACTGACGTCTACTTGTAAGAGACCTTAAGTATATTATTCGATTTAAGCATATTAAAATCAGGCTGATTTACAATCCTATGCTTTGCATTTTAAGCTTATTAAAAATATCTATCATTTATTTTGAATGTTCTCAACACTGTACCTTTAGATTTCATTTTCATATCAAATTTATACTCTCTCTCGGTCAAATGCTGATTTCAATGACTTTGCTGATTATGAGGTGTATAAGATAAACAAATTGATGACATTTCTTTAAAGGTCAAAACACGTAGTTGATAAGAAAAAGGTATAGATTTGATGTAAAATTAAAATTCAAAGATATCATGTCAGAACATCCAAAATGCATGGTACATATATTTTTTACAGGCTTAAAATGTAGAGTGTAGAATAGCAAAATTACAAACCCGGGAATTCCAATTTTCAAAAGAAACTTTGCTGAACTTCCTTCCCTGGTAGGCAATATTAAGTACACTACTGTTATATCTTGATTGAAAACAGGACCTTAAAAAAAAAAAAAAAAAAATCTACCAGTTTCTCAAAACAGAGGTGTCTTCAGTGGTGCAAAAAATGGCATCAAATATATCTTTTCTTAATAGGAGCAAAGTAAAGCTCTGTGTGTTGTCATTCAAGCGTTGTACTTTAATATGATCTTATTTTTAGTGCTTTATTTTGCTTGGAATCACTGAGATATTGCTACAAACTGCAGTATCTATCTGTTGGGCACCCTCCATACTACAAAGGCTTGGACTATATCTATGAAGACCGTGGCGAGGTAAATCCTTCACAATGTTCTTATACAAGTCATGAAACATTGTTGAATATAGTTCGATCAATAGAATGGTGAAGAATCCTCTTATTCGAGTTCAATCGAAATTGGAGATTGATTAGATGAAAATATTGTCAGGTCTTGGATTTACGCATTTTCGAAACAGGAGAGCATGCACTGGTAAGAATCTCCTTGTGTCCTCTCCTTTTTATCCTTCTCCATTGTTTGATTCTTCACTTCTTGTTTGTTGTTACTCTTGGACTCGAATGCTAAGCACCAATTGACAAGATCCTGTCTGAGCTACTGTTTTTTATCATGAATCATTTATTATGAGGGATAGCGCATCTGCCCGTGAACTTTTTTTATGATTAGCAACATCGGGTAAATTTTCAATTTTGACGAATCAACGCTTAAATTAATAAGGTACTGCACAATGCCTCTATATCAATGATGAAGGTTAAAATTTGGCTGTAAAGGTTCTTGTACAAATTGTGTGAGCTAGTTTGAAGGAAAGAACTAGAGTTCCAAACAACGGTTGAAGCTCGTCGTGTCTATTTATGAGGGTGTTCCTTTCAAATTTTGACATCATTAATCAATTTAGGGGCTCTCTACAAATTTAATTAAATTCAGAGGCGCTTTGCTATGATTAAAGGTTCAGGCAGGAACTTGTCAATTCAAAGTTCAAGGAAGAAAATTACTAAAAACCCCGTTATGACTGCAAAGTCAACGGTGAATATGCTAAGAAGTTACCGTCTTACAGGTTGCATGGGTTGGAATTCCAACAGCACCGGCTTGGCTTCCAACTGACATGCTTATCAAGGTACTATTTTAATTGACTGTTCTATTGGCTGCCAACAAAAATCTGATGATACAAGGATGCCAATTATGAGCTAGTCCCTCATGTCTAGTTTTACTTTAGGTATTCACTGAAAATTGGCTCAAGCCTGAGCTCATTCTAGTTAGTGACATTTCTCGTCTCTTATTGCAGTCGGAGAAACTCGATTACGAGAGATTGTGAAAAAGGATCCAAAAGCCGACGCTCAATCCGGTTGCGATTCTATTGGTTTTTTCTTCTACCAAGTATATCTGATCTGCAGATATGTTTGCCAAGATAGGTGTTATTCATATCTGATCTGCAGATATGTTTGCCAAGTTAGGTGTTATTCATTTAAATGGCCAGTATTATTCTATTCAAGATGAGATTTATCTATACCAAGAACTAGGAATCATCAAATGTAGTATTACAAAACAAGCCGAGGATTGCAAGAAATTCTTCACTAAAATTCTTGTATATTTGCTCAGAATGATGCCACTTCTTGATTGACATCTTTTTCTTTATGAAAGAACTACAAAATCAAAAGCCATCCCAGATAATGTAGAATGCACCCACAAGATCATGCTCATATAGAGTGATTAATACAGGACTATCTGGCTGCACATTAGATATTTTTGCCTGTTTCTTGATGATCTGCAACGAGTGAGAAACGAGACCGTTTGCTAGGTTCTCTATCCAAATCTTTCTGAACCACAAAGATCGTGACAGTGTCACCAAGCCTGCAAAACAACACAAGCAGAGAAAGAAATAACCTGTGCTGTTCTGACCTAAAAATTAAGGTGCTCTCTTTGTTGTTGTGGTTTAAAGTCCAATAATACATGCAGTTGCAGGCACAACCTAGTGATAAATTCAAATAAAGGTTTGGAGTTCAAACCCCCCAGCTTACTTCAAGAGGGAAAAACAACCCAATAAAACCTACTAGTATTATTTTAGAGAGAGTACCAACCTTGCTCCTAATGCAGAATTAAATGACAATACTTATTCTCATTACTTTGTTACGCAGAGAGTTTGACTTGATTCTCTAGAAAAGCTATACTAGGCAATTAGCTAATTACACTTCCACAATCAAGGAAAATGTTCTATCAACTATGACTAGACTATTCCTCCTTTTTTTTTTCCTTGTATTTGGGGGAAAAAAATAAAACAAAGTACCTGTCCCTTTGAAAGACTGACATTGAAAGTAGTCTTCCTCCTTAGAAGATACTAAGAGTGCTTGCAAGTTCTGCAGTTTATTTTCTTTTAAATTTCCCATTGAAGAAGTGTTGCCCTTTAGATAAAGAATACAATCTTTAATGTTGTATCACAGTAGAGAAAAAGGCAGCAAATACCCGTGCACTTGACCAGAGAACAACTCATAACATTAAAACAAAACAGGACTTTGCAGTTGCGAAAGACTAGCAACCATAGGGGCAATAGCAACAAAATATAAGCCTTCTCCCCCATTTGAAGGGCAAGATGAAACTCCCCTGCATCAGAATGAAGAAATCGAGTAAATGAAAAACATAGGTTATCCAATAACAAGCAAATCAAGCAAAAAAAAATAACAAATAGACAACCAACAGAATCCCTATGGCAAGGAAATAGTTGTTTGTTGGTCAATAATGGGAGTACCTTAACTTCAATTGGACATCGAAACTAAGCAAAATGGTTCTACTCATCAAGATCATGACGTTTAGCCAATCACATTGGTGCAGGTAGATGGTCAAAAAGCTTCGGATAAGTTGAGCTGAAAATTATTACCAATAAGAAAAAATATGAACTCAAATTACAAATGTAATACATTATTATAGGCTGACTTATCATCCTAACATAAACAGGAATCTTAAAGAAACTTAATAAAATAGTTGTTCTAACTACATACTTCCACAAGCACATACATTTTGTCCGACAATATGATAATACGATATTCATGTTTAGTCCATTCACTACTACATGAGTTCAAGATTAAAAACGTCGCAACAACGTGCTGCAATGTCATGTAAGCAGAATTCAGCACATATTAAATGCTTTTGCTTTGTTTTGTTCTTAAAATTTCTCAATCTTGTTATGTTTTGGCTATTACAACTTTGATGATGACCATCATCCAAAACATATGTATTGAATGGAAGTAAAAAGCTTTGGAAAAGATAATTTCAACTTCCTAAGGCAAAAATAGAAGTATAATTCTTGTAGAACGTAAACGACAAGGAAATTCAGCACTACTGAGTGTGGAGAATGAAACAAAGTGCAAGTTATCACCATGATTAGATGTTAAGCTTCTTTTCCTGCCGGCTCAACTCAATTTTCAAAGACTACTTTGATATGGAAGTTATACATAAACCTTTTCCTCTAGATATAATCATCTCTAGTAGATGAGTTGAATCACATTCAAAGAATATAAGCTTCACGAGTGATACCTTCATTGCACCCTTCTGAGCAAGCAGGTTGTTCATTTAATAGGCCAAAAGTATAAGTTATGATTTTTTTCAACAACGTTTCTTCTACATTAGCAGAATATTGCCACTGATAGGATGCCAATGCTATAAACATATTTGCCCCTCATCTCTCAAGACAGCTCATAGCATTGTGATCAGTTCATGATTGCATCTTAGAGAGACTCATACACATGCAATAATCCTTCTAGTATGAATGCTTTTCAAAATTTCTTGTGTTAAATCATTAGGAACCAACCCCTTTTGGATCACATCCTCAAGAAGCTTGAGAGCAACAAAAATTCTGTCTACCTTTATGTAACCAATTATCAAAGTGTTATAGGAAACAATATTAGGTTGAACACCCATTAATTCCATTTGTTCAAAAACCTTTTTCGCCTTGTCCATTTCACCTAGCACACAATATCCCTTGATCAATGTCGTGTAGGTTATAATATCAGGCTTCAGACCATGTCGAATCATTCCATCAAGCAAATTTTCTGCTTTGTCCATCATACCTCTCTTAGAAAACGCATCTAAAACTCCATTTAAAGCTATGGTATCAAGAGATATGTTCAGCCTCCCCATTTCATTAAACAGCCTCCCCACTTCTTCCCATTGACCTAAATGGCTTGATCCATAAAGTAGTGTACTATACGTGATGATATTTGGCCTTATACCTCTCTGAATCATGAGATGGAACACGTCAAGGGCTTCCTTCATCCTACTTTGCTTGCAAAGAGCATCCACAATGGTGGTGAAGGTTATAGCATTTGCTGGAAGACCTTCATTGTTCATTTGATCTAACAAATGGATGGCTTTTGTCCATTGACCCAAACGACAAAATCCAGAAATTAAAGAAGTGTAGGTAATGACGTTAGGTTTTACACCTTTTGTATTCATTGCTTCTAAGAGATGAAGCGCCTCTTCAATTCTCCCTTCCTTGCACATGGCGTCCAATATAGAGGTATATACAACAACATTCGGAGACATTTCCCAAACAACCATGATTTCTAAGAATTTGGTTGCCACTTCCCAACGACCACATCTGCATAATCCGTGAATTAGAGAAGTATAAGTGACCACGTTTGGTACAACATCACTTCTGATCATATCTCCAAACAAGCTCAAAGCCTTGTCCACCCGTCCTTCTTTGCATAGATTACGAATGATTTGGTTGCAACATCCTACAAAGGGCATAATCCTTTGATTGTCATACATAATCCTTACCAGCTTAAGTGCCTCGCAAGTTTCTCCCGCCTTACAAAATGCATTTATCAAAATCCCATAAGCAAATTCATTACAAGGGTGTTCATTCTCTAATATTTCAAAAACAAACTCTCTCGCTGCAGCTAGCATCCCTTCCGCGCAAAGCCCGTGAAGCAGAGTATTTAGCATAAAAGCATCCGGCTTAAGTCCATGTTTGAAGATAGTTCCGAAGACTGAAAAACCAAAGTCCAGCTTCTTAACACGGCACAGACATTTTATCACAATAGTCAATGTACAGACATTTGGCTGGAAATGAACACAACCCAAACCCGCTAAATCTCTGTACATAGAAACAACAGCCGCGAAATGATTCATCTTGAAGAGTGCTTCAAAGAAATGATTAAAAACCCGAATAGAAGGCAAGGGTCGCTTCCGAATCATGAAACTAAAGTAACCCACGGCTTCGTCTGGCTTAAGTTTTCCAAATTTACATCGTTGTTTGATCTTTTTAATGGATATTGGGGCATCAGCATAAGAACGAAATTGGGAAAAGAGGGAAAAAAGAGAAGCATTACCGGAGCATCTTCGCGTCAGCATCCGGTTTTCAGGTTTTCATCTTGAAATACTGATGAGTGATGATGTGAGAACCCTAGCCGCCACACCCACCCTTGAAAACGAAAAACTCGTCTCATACACCAACAAATTTGTGAGCACGAGTCTTTGTTGTGAGTGTGCAATTTAAAGTTGAGCTTTTGTTGGGAAACGAAATTGATCCATGCGAGCGTTGAAGACTAGACAGTGGAAGCTTTGGGCGTGAAGCGTGAATGCCGCATGTGGGTAAGAGCCAAACCTTACATTACCGAAAGGATTTTACACTAACTTTTAATTTGGAAAAATCGAATCCTGAATTTGCAAATTAATGACAAATCGAATGACCGTTTTAATAAGGATATTAGTTTTTAGTTTTTTTTTTTTTTTTTTTTTAACAATAATCGACATGTGTTTTTCAAACATTTAATTATAAGTATGAAAGATCTTTTGAATGTTCAACTAAATTTATGTTTACAACTAAGTAAATTTAAAATTTTCTAGTTTGATAAAGAAAATTTAATATATTAATCATAATATATATGAGTTAAAATACATAGAAATGACTATTTATTTTTAAGGAATTTCAATCAAAAAACTAATATCACATATGTTGAGGGTGAGCTCGCGCCACCGTCGAGGAGTCAAACACAGGGTGGTTAGCCAAACAGCTCGGTAATGTTATGAGAAAGTTACGACTGACCCCGATGACCCTAGATGTCATGTCCGAGGTGCTCCTCAAGGCCCTCTGGGCCGCACCTCATCAGGCTGCCTCCTCAGACTAAGTACCAACTCGGGTTAGATTATTCTCACTCTAAAGTGAACTACTACTTACCATCAAGGGCCAACAGATGGCAAATAATTCACCGTCCAATGGTGGTCAATCCATCGACAGAGGGATATGACACTTGTCTGCTGCCACCTGACACACCTTGATGTGACACCTGGGTCATGGGTACCTAACACCCGATCCAAGTGGTAACCTAAAAATAGGATGCATTTATTACATTTTAGCAAGCAAGTAAGCTCATTCCCACCTAACGAGTTCCTGATCTCTATCGAGCAACCCCTGCCTTGAGCATCAAAGAGCCTTTATCTGTTGACTGACCATTTCTTGCCTCTGAAGCGTCCCTCCTCTTATTGCAGGTCTACATAATTAGGTAGAGACAAACAGGGAAGAGCTGAGTACTGTACGTCGCCGCATGCGGTGTTGATTTGACGTCGAATCTCGATAAGCATCAACATTTTGGTGCTAGAAGGAGGGCCTCTACGCCTTCATATAAAGATACCAGCCACAACGATCTCGAAAATCGAGATGGTGACTCGAGAGTACGCCTGAGATGACACTGCCGACAGGAGGGGGTCGGGCGATGCACGAAACCGGCACCACAACCTGGTTAGGCCTAGGGTCCGCCCCCAGGCTACAAGGTCCCGATCCAGGGGACAAGGGAGCATGGCCAGGGCCGAACAAAAATAGGACCTGGTTGTCCAAGACCCAATCCGAGAACTTACCAATGCAATCTAGATACTCACACAATAGCTCGTGTAGCAAGTTCAACATCAGGCTGCACTTAGACTCCTACTTCCCGCCCTACCTGACCAGGCAGAAGGTCGAGCAAGACGGGATGTCGTCGACCCCAACGAAGCTGATTTCGAGCACTCTAGAGGCTCCACACATGGCGTATTGGCCAACAATATACTTGTCCAAGAAGGTTGACTTGGCCCTCAAGGAGCACAGGTTCTGTCTCCATAAGGTTCCTGAGCTTCCGTATTTGATAGGCTCAGACGTTGGGGAGAAATACACCAAGGTCGCCAACCCGGGGCAGGTGACCACGTGGAGGGCAAAGCACCCTATAGGGTTAAACTGCCCGAGGACACAAACAGTTGCCAGTTCCTAGAGCTACAGAGTGAAATTGATGGGATTCGCAACAATCATTTTGGCCTGGATGACATAGGTGCCCTACACCCACCGTTCCCAGAAGCAATAATGCGAGCTCCCATGCCACCCAAATTCAAGCTTCTACATATCAAAGCCTATGACGGGACCTCGGACGTAGACGAGCATATTGAGTTGTTTCGAGGACACATGCTCCTTCAGAATGCTAGCGACATAGCGATGTGCAAGGCCTTCTCACTGACGCTTACCAGACCAACTCGGCAATGGTTCTGGCGACTTGAGCCAGCCTCCATCACTTCCTTTCAGCTAGGGCCGGCAATTTCAAACATGCATGATGACACGATATGAAAACGACACGAGATAAATGGGTTTGGACCACACGTTTATTAATTGTGCCATAAATGGGTTGGCACGAATAACACGAAAATAAATGGGCTGGATTCGTGCTAACACGCTAAACATACCTTAACACATTTAATTAAATGGGCCGTAAACTTGTTGACACAGCACGGCACGACCCGCCTATTTATAACACATTTAAACTTAAAAATAAAAATATTTGAAATATTTATAGCAGGTTAGTATTAATTAGATATTGTGTTTTTATTAATTTTCTTTATTGGTTTTTTAAAATTTTTTTTAATTTTTTTTAAATTTTTAGTTAATTGGGTCATAAACATATCATATGCGTGTTGTTATCATGTCAACCCGTCACGGCATGTTTAATAATCATGTTAATCATGTCGTGCTATGTTACGCGTGCCATAGGCATGTCGTGTTCGTGTTTACATTTCTAGCATGTTTATTAATTGTGTCGTGTTTGTGTTTGGGTTAAACGTGTCATGCTATAAACGTGCCGACACGAACACGGCACAAACACTATTATTACCACCTCTACTTTTGGCAGCTTGCAGATGCCTTTTCGGTAGCCTTTTCCACAACAAAAACGAGGAGAAAGGAGATTACTTACTTGTACGCTGTAAAACAAGGAGATGGCAATATCCGAGACTACATAAATCGGTTTACCGGAGCAGCTCTTGAGGTTAAGCACGTTGAAGATGAGACCCTCAAACACATTTTTGTAGGGGGACTCCAAGACGAAAAGCTTACTTGGTATTTGGCCTTCGAGCAGCCAAGCACGTTTTTGTAGATGCTCGGCTATGCTCAGAGGTATGTCGATGCAACAGAATACATGAAGAGCCGTAGAGGGGAGGCTGGCCCCAGCGGAACAAAGAAAGACAAGAAGCAGAAGAAAGCGTCGAGCAGTCCAATGTCGAGCAGAGTAAGAAGCCAAAAAAGTAAAAGAAACCCGAGAAGCCAAAGACGTCGACCGAAAAGTTTCAAAGTTATACACCCCTGGTAGCAAGCATTGACGAAGTGCTTGCCTAGGTGAGTGGGAGAAACTTGCTGGTACCACCACTCAAGCTCAAGGCAGCAAGGTAAAGTGGGATCAAACTAGACATTACGAGTTCCACAAGGATGTGTGACACAATACCCATAAATGTATCTAGCTGAAGGACCAAATTGAAAGACTGGTCTGAGAGGGACACTTGAGGGAGTTTGTAAAGCAAGTCTTAACTCCGAGCTTTGCAACTAGCAAGAATGATCCGTCGAGCCAAGACACGCCAAACTACCCACGGAATGATAGTGGGAACACCTCGAAACTCCTGAACTTTGTCCACGTGATTTTCGAAGGGCTTGTCACCAGGGACACGTCGAGTGGGCAGCGGGCATGGGTCTGAGAAACTCGGCTGATCTAACGAGGTGAGTTCATCAACATGTTTGAGCATGTGAACAAGATTTACTGTCACCAAGACACCTTGATCACTTTCACCAAGGAGGAAGCGGATAAATTAATTCATTCGCACAATGATGCTCTCGTGTGCGAGCTGCACATCGTCAACAATATAGTACGACGAGTGCTAATTGACAATAGTAGCTCGGTTGATATCCTATTCAAACAAGCCTTCAACAAAATAAAGATCAACAGTGCTACCGTAGTCCCGGTCTAGACCCCGCTTTATGGCTTCACGGGTGACTGCGCTTGAGCAGTTGGGAAGGTCAGCTTGCCTGTGACCTTTGGAGAGGGTGCTGCTCAGGTGATGCGTGTCGTCGACTTCGTGGTCATCGACAAACCCTCCCTATACAATATCATTATCAGCTGTCCAACATTGAACGCACTGAAGGCTATAGTTTCTACATATCACCTGGTGATGAAATACCCCGCAGAGGATGGGATTGGAGTAATCTGGTCATCGCAAAGAGACTCTCGAGCTTGTTATGCGAACGCCATCTGTGCAGCGACAGCTCAGCAGTTAAGCATCTCGGCCATCCACATGGTCGATGAGATAGATCTTCCTACCAACTCGGTACCCAAGATGCTCTCCGATCTTGACCCCCGACTTCTCGAGGAAGAGGTGAGAGCCACCCCGATCGAAGACTTGGTGCCGTTCAACCTAGGCCCTACAAATCCTAAGTGCACTGTCTAACTCGGATCCTAGATGCAACCTAAAATCCAGGCCAACCTTGAGGGGCTCCAAACCAAATATCGGGACCTGTCTAACTCGGATCGAAGACTTGGATCGATCCAAGTATAATCTATCACCAACTCAATATCTAACCTGATCACAAACCAGTGATACAGAAGAGAAGGGCTTTCAATCCGGAAAGATATGCTCCTATCAATGAGGAAGTCCAGAATCTCTTGAAAGCAGGATTTATCCAAGAATTCAAGTATCCAGAATGGCGGGCAAATGTTGTCCTCGTCAAGAAGGCAAACGGGAAATGACGAATATGAATAGACTACACTGACCTGAATAAGGCCTTCTCAAAGGACTGCTTTCCACATCCTCGGATAGATCAGCTCGTCGACACGATGGCCGGCCATGAGCTGTTTAGCTTCATGGACGCTTATTCCAAATATAACTAGATAAGAATGGCCGAGGAAGATCAAGTAAAGACGACTTTTGTTAACGACCAGGGGCTCTATTGCTACGTGGTAATGCTCTTTGGGCTAAAGAACGCCAAGGCAACCTACCAGCGGCTTGTTAATAAGATGTTTGCCCTGTTGATTGGCAAAAAAATAGAAGTCTACGTGGACGACATGCTGGTAAAGCCTGTCCGAGCAAAGGACCACATGGCTAATCTCTAAGCAAGCTTCGACATTCTCTGTGAATATGGGATGAAACTCAACCTGGCAAAATGTGTGTTTGGGGTTGGCTTGGGAAAGTTCCTCAAAGTTTTAGTCAACCAACGAGGAATAGAGGTTAACCCAGCTAAGGCCCAAGTAGTTATCGACATGCACTCACCTCAAACTATAAAAGAGGTGCAAAACTAACCGGCATGATTGCGAATCTCTCCAGATTAGTCTCCCGGGCTACCAACAAGTGCTATCTTTTTTTTAAGGCATTTAAGGGGAGGTTTGAGTGGAGCAGGGAATGTGAAGAAGCCTTCCAAAATTTAAAAAGGCATTTAGCTACACCCTGGCTCCTGTCCAAACCTTTGCCTGGAGAAATATTAACTGCCTATCTAGTCGTGTCCAAGAAGGCTGTAAGCTCGGTCATCATCTGAGATGAAGACAGAGTCCAGAAGCCTATATACTATACAAGCCATGCGTTCCAAGGTGCCGAGAAGTGGTACCCCTCACTTGAAAAGTTGGTATTTGCGCTGCTCACTTCTGCTCGGAAGCTGCGACCCTACTTTCAAGGCCACACTATATAGGTCCCAACGAAGTTCCCTCTCCGGCAAGTTCTTCAGAGCCCAGAGATATCGAGAAGGATGGCCAAATGGTAGGTCGAGCTTGGCCAATACGATATCCACTTTGTACTGAGGACAGCCATTAAAGCTCAGGCCCTCGCAGATTTCATCGTCAAGTTCACTAATGCTGGACAAGGCACGCCATTGGTTGAGAAAGCACCCATGGAAGTACAGGACACCCCTAACTATAATGAGGATCAGGCCACGTCAGAACCAGAGTGGAAGCTTTTTGTCTATGGATTCTCCTGCGTTGAAGGTTCAGGCACCGGGCTAGTATTGACAAGCCCAGACGGTTACAAAGCAATCTATACATTTCAATTTGACTTCAAGGCCTCAAACAACGAGGCATAATATGAAGCGCTCCTAGCCGAACTTCGAATTGCCAGAGATCTTGGAGTAGATCGCATTGTCATCTATAGTGACTCAATGCTAGTTGCCCAGCAAGTCACTAGACTATTTCAAGCCCGAACAGAGTCAATGGCTGCCTATTTACAAGAGGTCAAGATGCTGCTTAGGCAGTTTAAGTCTTACTTGTTCAAGCAAATCCCCAGATTAGAAAACTTAGAGGCAGATACACTTGCTCGGCTTGCATCAGGTCTGGGAAATAGTGACCTTGCTTCGGTCCCCATTAAGAGATTAGCTGAGCCAGGCATACACAAGGGTGTAGCGAACGTGACAGAGGAGCCCATGGCCACATGGATGGATCCAATCATCCGATACCTGACCACAGCTGAATTGCCCGATGACCAAGAAGAGGCACGTTGGATTTGCAACAGCTCGGCTCGGTATTTGATGATCAACAAAAACTTATATCGACGAGGCTATACCACTCCATGTCTGAGTGCGTAGGGCCTAAAGAAGCTGAGTATCTAATGAAGGAGATCCACGAAGGCCTATGCTAAAACCATTATGGGGGGCAATCCTTGGCCCAAAAATGTCTCCGGCGGGGCTACTATTGGCCGACCATGGGCAGGATTACGAAGACTATGTACGAAAATGCCTCAAATGTCAGCAATTCGCAAGGGTGCTTGGACACATGCCGAACCACTCACCTTAGTTACATCAGCGTGGCCATTCACTAAGTGGGCCATTGATTTGATCAGGCCCCTTCCTTAAACCCGATCCCAATTCAAGTACTGCATTGTGGCCATTGACTACCTCACCAAATGGGTCGAGGTTGAGCCGTGCACCAATATGACCAAGGCAAAGTGTACCAACTTCGTGTGGAAAAACATCATTTGTTGGTTTAGAATCCCACATGCCATTGTTACCAACAATGCTAAACAGTTTGAATTCTCAATCCTTCTCCGCTTGTGTGAGCAGCTCGGCATCAGGAAAGTCTTCTCCTCTCTAAGTTACCCACAGAACAACAGGCAGGTAGAAGTAGTCAACAAAAAAATCAAGGATAACTTGAAGAAGAAGCTCGAGGGCTTCAAAGGAGCATGGATTGATGAGCTCTCAAAAGTGCTCTGGGCCTATCAAACAACCGCCTAGACAGCTATCAGAGAGACTCCATTCTCACTCGTGTATGGAATAGAGGCGATCATCCTAGCAGAGGTGGGGTTGCCTAGCTTCAGGGTCGAGCATTATGACAAAATCTGAAATGTCGAGGTAATGATGCCCAAACTTGACTTGCTTAAGGAAAAGAGGAACCAGATAGCAATCCATAATGCAGCCTAGAATCAAGTCGTAGCTCGATATTATAACAAGCGGGTACAATCAAGAAGCTTTAAGGTTAGAGATTTGGTACTCAAAAAGGTCACGGCTCCATAGCCCGAGATACGGTCCTTTGGTCCAAAATGGGACGGGTCGTATAGGGTCATTGGAATTATCTGGCCAGGCACTTATTGACTATCTGATATGGACGGAAACTTGCTCAGTCATCCAAACTTGCTTGGTCATCCTTGGCATGCTGAGCTTCTTAAGAAATTGTTAATTGCAGCCAAAAATGCTTTTTGACCTCTGGCTATATTCTTTTTGTAACTAGAGCTATTGAATAGGACTAGAATGTAAATACAAAACATCTATGAAATGTAAATTCCTACATGTTCCATCGAGCAATAAGTGTTTAAGGAATAGACAAATCTGAAGGGGGATAACGTAACTCCAGCCCAAAGGACCAGGCTACAACTCCTGAAGAGGGAGGGCCGTCCTAATTAACCAAATGGGGGGGCTGATCCACAATCAATCAACCATGTCTATTGCTACACAGACTACCCAGAAAGAGTCACCCTAGCATAACAATTGCTCGACCACCATTAGACTTGTACAAGTCCATAAACTTAAATAAGTCTAGGGGCAATGGGTTATGGGTTATCACATGTCGTTGTGCTCTGCCCGATCGAGAAATGGGTGTTCCTTGCTCGGATTAACTGGGTAACTACTAGGACATCAAAACTCGGCAACAATATGATTGAAAAAGAGGAGCTCAAAAAACTAAGATCCAAGAATGCCCCACCCAAGGAGCATCCAACTTGGTTCAAATTCCCTAATCAACTTCGAGGCTGAGGCCTATGTTAACTCGATGAATCAAAGGCTAAACTGTGTTCCCGAGAAAGTCTTCACCCCAACACATGAAAGTATCTACCTGAGAACAATCACACTTGAGGAAATTAAGGAACATATAAGAACCCGAGAAGCGATGAACTTGGGGAAATTAAATTCATTAAAAGTTGTGGTGGGGAGGTATAGTTATCCGAGCATTTCCCAAGCTTGGATACACAAAAACAAGACCAAAAAAGGAGAAACAAAAGCTAAGTTTGGGCCCCATCCCTAGCATTGTCTTTATCGCCACAGATGCCTTGCTCATCCCTGTTGTCCTCATCGTCCACTTCGATGACCTCTTCCTCCAGCTACTGAGTTGTGCCCTGCTTTGGCTCGACTATAAGTGACCAGTCAAAACCCTTAGCCTCTGGATGCTTCCGGATCAGATAATCTCAGAGGTCAGTCATGTCGAAGTAGTAGTAGTTGACATACTCTGGGGACACCTTGAACTCCTCCATGGCTTGGGCGAGTCAGTCAAGAAGTTCCTCCAAGAAACGCCTATTCTCTGCCTAAGAGGCCTCTAGCTGGCCCTTGAGTAGAGCGGCCTCGTCCTTGGCCAGTTCGGTAGCTCTGCTCGACTCATTTACCTCTGCCTTGGCCTGGTCGGCTTCTTCCTTTGCCTTCCTCGACTCTTCCTTGGCTTAAGAAAGAGACTCTTTAATTTGGTTAAGCTCGATGATTTTCTCACCGAGTTCCTTCTCGACTTCCCTCCACCTAAGGAAGGTCTTCTTGTGTCTCTCCTTCTCTAGGTTGAATTCCTTCAACTCGGCCGCATAGGCCATGTGTAGGAAGGCACTTGTATGAGGAAAACAGGATTATCAGCGTGTGACCAAAAAATAGGAAAAGAAAAGCTCAGGGTGGAGTAGTCACTTACCTTGACGATAGAATGAAAGGCGACCTCGAACAAACCTTTGAAGTCCTCTCCTTGGAGGCTCGCCAAAAAGTCCTCCTATGGGACCTCATCCTCGAGGTGATCGAGGATGTATTGGCGGTAGTTCGAGTGCCTCCTCGGGGGAATTCCCAAGGATGGCACCATGGTTGTTTGGTTCCAATCAAAGCCAGGCCTTGCTTATTGGAAAGCAATGAAACACATCTATGATATCTTAAAGTTATAGTAGGTTATATACCTTATTATCAGGAATCAGATTTGCACTTAGTTTGCTACAGTGATGCCTACTAGGGTGGTGACTTAGATGAGAGCAAATTGACTTTTGGATATGCTTTCACGCTTAGTGATGACGCTGCATATTGGAGTAACAAAAAACAACCCTGTATAGCATTATCCACCATGGAATCAAAGTATATTGTGTGTTCTGCCGCAATACAAGAGGGTGTTTGGTTGAAGAGGTTCATTATTGAGCTTGGCATTGTAGCACATGCTTTAGAGCTTGTCACCATATAATGTGACAGTATGGCTGCCCTTGTTTATGAAAAAGACACCAAGTACCATGGAAAAACTAAACACATCTAATACCACTTTATTTGTGAGATGGTTGTACAAAACGAAGTGGTCCTCAAGCGTATTTCTACTAGTTGCATGATTATAGATCCTTTGACCAAACCCATTGCTCAAGAGGCTCATGTGTCACATGTTAAGAGTTTAGGACTACGTAAAATGTAATTTGTCTAAAGTTTTATATGTTCTAGATGGCTGACTTTTTATCAGATATTTGTCATTTGAGATATTACTAATAAAATTCAGATTTCTTTGTCCATATTTCAGTTGTGACACGACATCTTTTAACACACACATAATCTATTATGAGTTTATTCATAGTTAGAAAGTATGTCAATAGGTAATGATCAGCTTACTCACATGCAAGATTGCCTTTAGTGCTTAGAGAGCAAGCAAGGATGAGACACATAGGATTGTAATGACAAGAAAGCATAATGAGCCAAAATTTGTTTAAGTGTCACCTTGAAATGAGCCAAGATGAGATCTTTGATGATCGACTATGGATTCAACTCATTCCCACTAATCCATATTCAACTTGTGGGATAGCTAGATGCAAAACCTTAAATATGATGTTGAGTAATAAGCACATAAAGGGATTCAAGTCAGGTGCCGAGTGGTGAATGGATTAAGATTTGTACAATATTTTTAGGAAGAGACATAAGCTCCTTGAAGGAGATCTCCACATGTAAGCAAAAAAATAAATCCTCACTCTATACTATGTGAGTCATATGGATCATAGTTTTTTATATTGATCCCACTACTATACTTACGCCCTATGTGACCTTTGATTGGGTCATAAAATGCAGGTTTAATGTATGCTACTTTGACTTGTTTCCTATGGTCATGTCTAATGGACCCAAAGGACCACTGTTGAGAAAGCAATTAAACTAAAATTAAGTGATATAAGGATGAAGGGAAGATTATTTAGTAACACATCCAAGTTTTATGTTCACTGATGAGACTACGAAAATGCACATTACTTAAAGCTAAAATTAATCACTTTACATTCATGTTTCTCGTTAAGCTTCTTAATTAAAGCATTTGTATGTTAAATAATATTTTAATGTCTTTGTGTGAAAATATGTTTGATAATTTGTTCTTAGTATGTTTTATGTTTAATAATAATTTCAATAATTTTTAGATTCATTTTTTGGGTGTAAAATATTTGTTTTGTGTCCAATCGATAAACACTACTAATTTTAGTGAAGTAATTTTATTTTCAATTTTAATGAGTTTTATAGTATGTTTTGTGTTACAAATATGTTGTAATGTATTTTTAGTCATTTCTAAAAATAATTTTATGTTTTAAGTAGTGTTTTCAATATAACCAAATTAGCTCTCTATGATATTTATATATTAATAAGTCTTTATAAGCTTTTAGTTTATTTTTTATTTTTAAAAATATTGTAAATATTATGTTTATAAAATAATCAATTTTAGTGTGTTTGTTTATTTTATATTTGAAATTTAAGGAAAAATAGAGCAAAACGGTGCAAAAATATGCAAAAACAAACAACGAATGCAAATAATACTTGCATCAACATTGCGTCAACATGACATTATAAAAAAAGAAAAGAAAAAAAAAGTCTGATTCTAAAGCCTTACCATGTAAGGAAAATAAGAAAAAGTTGCCAATTTGGCAACAAATTGTCAACAAGTGAATAGTAAAAAAATAATAAATAAAATATTATAAAACAAATAATAAAATATTATAAATAGCATTTTTTAAACACTATAAATATCCCTTTCCAACCTTTGGTTCTTTCTTCAACCCCTCAAAACATAAAAATTACTATTCTAAATGGTTTTTAGAGTTTTTTAAGTTTTAGTTCTAAGTTTTTAGTTTATGTAAAATTGTATCTAGTTTACGCTGTAAAATTTTCAGTTACGCTTAATAATATTTTGAGTGTTTTTATTTTAAATATGTCTTTTTAGTTTTCTTTATTAGCTAAGGAAACAGAGGGAAGTTCTGGCAAAATTAGTTTAAATATTTGTATTTTTTAGTTTTCTAAGCAATTATAAAACAAAATTTTTTTTTCTTAGAAAACTTAAGATTTTAGTATTTTCTTAGCTAGAACTCCAGAAAAATTTTGGTTTTGATTTTTTGGCGATATAAACTGGCATGGATAATGTTTAGGAGGACTTTGATTAGCCATAGAGAGAGAATGACTTAGTAAATGCTTAACTTATTATTTTGTTTGTTATTTTAGTAAAGCAATGCTGAAATTATTCTTGTTTATTAAGTGGAGTTTTTGCTATATTATACACATGAAATGGGATAGTAAATGCTAAGTAATGCTTGATTTATTATCGACATAGGATGTCATAATTTATTCTTAAACCAATTACTAAATAATTAGAAAAATTAAAATATGTTTAAGTTACTTGGGAGAACGAAACCCTTAACCTTAGCATTGTTATAATTACTGTTGTATCTCTTTAAATTGGTTGTTATTAGTGTCGTTATTTTTATTAAAGTTATTTTGAATTAACTGTATCTCTTTAACCTTAGCATTGTTATAATTACTGTTGTATCTCTTTAAATTTCATTTTAAATTAAGCTGCATTTCTTGTTATTAAAATTCTAAAAATCACAAAATTCTGAAAATAGAAAAATGCTATAAAAATATGTAAATATTGTAAATATTTATTAAATAATTATCTATAATCCTCATATTTTTCAACTTTAAAAATAAATAGATAATTAACATAACAAATATACTTGATTTTAGCAATAACTTTCCATGTGGACTCGACCTCGAATTCACCAAGTTTTATTACTTGTGATAATCTTATACTTGGTGTTATTTCAAATTGCAACTTTGAGGACTAACAAGTTTTTGGGGCCGTTATCGAGGAAAGAATTTTAAAATGCAATATTCTTTGTATATTATATTTCCTATTCCCTTTTTTTTTAATTTTACTAACTTGTTTTTTGTTTCATTTGTTTTCTTTATATATTTGTTGTTTTGAAAGGAATTAAGCATTATTCATGTATGAATTCTACATGTGTTTACTATAACTTATTATTCACTCTAGGTACTATCCACTTTTGTATTCATATAATTCAAAAAATTCAAAAAATTAAAAAATTTCTTTTCTTTTCTTTTTTCATTTGTAATATAGTTGTTTTGTTAGTTTTGGGTTTAGATTTAGGTTTTCCATAATAATTAATAAAAATTGTGATTTTGAGGAAAAGTAAACTTTAAGGAAGTTCTATTTCGGAACTGCAACTGGTTCGGAAACATTTCTTACAACTAGTTACTTTTAAAGAATCACCTAACACCAGTCATTCTAGGAGTGTTGTTCTGACTAGGAGATTGATTTTTAAGAAGCCTTTGTCCCACCAATCTTTCTTGGAAACATTCTTACAGGATGCAATTTCCAAAATCGACAAAATAAATAAGGCGGATACTTTTTACTCACTACTTTATTTCCCCCGAATAAATAAAAGCTTAGCATCTTATCTTGAAAATTTTGCAAATAATATAAATAATTTGCATACCTATGTGGTCTCGTGTGTCTAAAACTTAGAGATTAATTAGGAAAAGTTTAGAACTACCTTTTGTCTCTGTAGTGTTTTCACATTCACAAAAAATGGCTAATGATGAAAGTGTTCAAAATGAAAATATTGTTACTCAATAAATCATCAATCCTTTCAATGCATGATTATTTGCAACCACCTTGAGAATCCACTCCATCATGTTTCGTTTTTTCTCTCATTGCTCATAGCTTTAGGTTCAAACTAGGAATGAGTAACTTGCTTCCAAATTTTCATGGCTTAAAATTTGAAAATTCTTATTTGTACATTAAAGAGTTTGAAGATGTCTTTACAACCTTCACTGACCAAGATATTTTAAATGAAATTGTTAAGCTTAAGCTTTTTCCTTTTTCTTTAAAAGATAAGGCTAAAACTTGGCTTATTTCTTTAAAACTTAGGTCAATTAGTACATGGCAAGAAATACAAGCTGAGTTTTTGAAGAAATTCTTTCTAACTCATAAAATCAATGCTTTGAAAAACAAATTCAAATTTATTTTAAGGACTTGTTGAATTCTTGCCCATATCATGGTTTTGAAAAATGACTTGATATTAATTTTTTTATGAAGGTTTAACTCTTGACACCAGTCAATTCATTGAAACAATATGTAATGGGAAATTCCTTAATAAACATAATGAAGTGTTAGATTTCTTAGAAAACTTAGCTGAAAGCTCTTAATATTAACAACATATTAATTCTGAAGGCTCAATTAGGTCTAAATTTGCTAACGCTTAAAGTGGTGTTCATCAACTTAGTCAAGAGAATGATCTAAATGCTAGGATTGCTAGTTTGTCAAGAAATATTGAAGCCACGAAACATAGTGTTGGAAAAATAGTACGCAACAAAAATTTAAAAATTTTAATCAGAGTATTTTCCAAAACATAAGCTTGACACACTATATGTATAAATTAACTAGATGCAACTAACCTTTGAATGCCGAAGAGCTCCTACAATCTGTGAAGAGAAGAACATTCAAAAAGAACCTCAACCAACTAGTCTTCTTTGCTATTCTCTATCCACGATCGGTACATGTGTAGGCACACCTCGTACAGCTCTTCTCTGATGACTCTCCTACTAACTAATTGAGAAAGCCTAGAACTAAGGTTTGTGACTTGTGAACAATAGCTCTTCAAGAAGTTTTAGAGACTCATAAACTATAGTGCTTACTCTTAATTTCTCAACTAATGTAAATAACTTTGAAAACTCACTTCCTATTTATAGAGGTCATCCCCAATGTTGGTTATTATCAGATAAGGCCTCCAAAATTCGAATATGGATCTTTATATGATAAAATAGCGTCTAAAACATGCGATCAAATTTACGTTAGATTGGTAAGCTAAACTGATAGATCGGCCGTCGAACTTGTTCCATTGGCAGGCCGAACTTGAAGATCGGACTGCCAAACATATGATAAATAATCCTTGTGAATCTTTTATTTCCCACTTGGAATTCTTTGGATAGAGCCTCAGTTTTTATTCAAATAACCCAACAGAATAGTTATCTGATTAACACAGTCATATTTAGATAATCTCTAGGAAAATAAATATTCCTTATAATTCAATAAGTTTATCTTGAATTAATTTTATAAAATTAATTTAACCGATAAAAAGACATGAATTATCTAGTCCTATCAAATTTCAGCAAATCTAATAATTTAACATAAGTCACCAATTTATTGGAAAAGCATGTTGTATCATTATAGGATTTATTATAAGCTAGCAAAGAGGGCCTGATGGACCTATTATGATGACCCGCCTTTTCGGCCGTCACTAAACTTTCTTTAAACATCGTTCTTGATACAGTAATCTTACTTACTTAGTAAGAAAATACTGAATTACAAAAAAATTTTCTTTAAACATTTAACATTCATTTAAATGTAATTAAAAACTATTGCGATCTTTGTCGCTATTCCAGTTGAGGCCTCGCTCAACATTCGCCTTTAAAACCATTTCAAATCGTTTCTCAAAACTACTAAGAAACATTTATTAAAATATAGCTTAAATCATCATTTCATAATTGTATAACATATTTAGTACAATGTATCGTAAAACCTTTAAAGATATTTCTTAAAACTCTGATTTTCTTAAAAACCTTGAAAACACTACATTAAATAGTGTAAAACCTTTTCTTTGTGTCGCGGAAGTAAACTGTAGTGGTATCCATTCCCACATCTCGCATCTGCCCTTCCGCAGCACCCAGCTCTTCTAACGGGTCCTACTGGTCACCCATATGGCTACCTACAGCATCAAAAACTTTTTATGAGCTTGCGCTCAGTAAGTTCAAACATAAACTCACAAAGCGTTTAAACATACTTTAAAACTTTTCTCATAAAAACCTTTTTCTTAAAACATTCCTCATAAACGTTTTTCATAAACACTTTTCATAAAACGTTTCTAAGATGTTTCTCATACATATTTTTCATAAAACATTTATAAAACGTTTTTCATAAACGTTTCCTTATACGTTTTTCATAACAAGTCGTTTATAAACCTTTCTTGAAAACATGAAAATGTTTTCCATAAACATTTATCATAAAACATTCCTCAGAATGTTTTTCATAACATACAAGTGTTTTTAGAAACATTCAACATAAATATTCACAATATATTTTTCATAAGCATTTAATGTAAAACTTTATAATAAGGAATACAAGCAAATTCATAATGTATGACTCCAATTATGCTCCATTATGAACTTTCAATTATGAGCATTTTATGAACACTTTTTTCTTACTGTAACTTACTATTCTCGTTTCTTAACTTTCTTTATCTTGCTTTAACTTTCCATCCTTGTCCTTATCTTTCCTTATCTTTCATTCACTTTCCTTACCTTACTTTAGTGTTTATACCATCTCATTAATCATGAGATCATATACATGATGCTTCCCTTGCGAAAGACTTGAGACCATCGATCACATGGTCAAGTACCTCACATCTTAGAGGTTAACTTTAACTTTATGTTCATTACCTCATAACACAGAGGCTAGTACGGTACTTTCTTTTTTATCCTTACTTTACCTTCTTATTATCTTTTGTGAGCATGTCAAATGCAGTCACATCATATGCAAACATAATTGCAATTCATAGCTTGTACAATAAAATCTATTGCACAACAAATGCAACTTATTGCATAATAAATGTAACTCATTACGTAACAAATGCGTCATGTAATGCAACAACCTTTTGCAGGTTATAACATGTACTCTAACATTTATTGCATGACATATGCAACATGTAATGCAATCACATTTTACAAATCACAACTTTTTATTTTGAAACTTAACTGAATGCATAACAATGCATCATAAAGCTTATAACTTTAATTATAAAATATTATGCATTGTCAAAATGCAAAACATACATTAAATACTTTTTGAATCATAACTTGAACTTTTAAACTTTATGCATATTAAATGCAATTATACTTTTAAACATAATCGTTGCAAATACATTGCAAACTTGATCTATACTATAAAACTTTTTGCATAATTAATGCAAACATACTTTTAGAACAATTTGTATAACCATTGCAAACACATTTGCAATCGTATAAATAAGCATTTGAAAACTATTTATTTCATGTTGTAGGTGAGATCTGAACTTACCTGTACTATGCTCTAGTGTACTCTATTTCTTTCTTGTCTCATTCCTTTCTCATCCATTAGTCGGCTTCTGTGTCCTGATCAAATGACAGCCGACTCATTAATTAACTTCTTTTTATCAATCCACTTGATTGATGATAAAACATAAACATTAAACATCCATTGTTAAATTTCTCGTCACACATGACGGTTATGTTACTCAACGTATTACGGAACATCTTCCGTCTAATGACGTTATGCTAAATCGGAGTGTCCAGCTCCGTTCTAGCCATTTTTGTAAAAATGATGTTTTTGCCCTTGATAGGTTTTTTTGTTCATTTTGTGACTTAATGAAACTCATTACTTAACTTTAACTTTCTGTTACATACATAATATGGAAAATTATCACTAAGAAATGTTTTCCGAAATCAGGCGTTTCGGGTCCATTTTGGTCATTTTTCATAAAATGACCATTTTGCCCTTGGTCTCATTTTCCTTCATTCTTTCCTTAACTAAACTTTAAATCCTTAAAACTGAGCATCTATCACAATGCATTTTAATACAGTACATACTATAGGCGAGATTGCCACTTACTTGGACTCTGAGCTGAGCGGGTCCAGTTGTACCTCGTTGTATCAATAGTATATGAAGCATCCTCTATAGTGCTCCTCGAGCGACCATAAATGGCCAGGAGTGCTTCCTGGAGATCATACATTCTTTAACATATCATTCTGGACTCCGATACTACTGTTTGAATTGCCTCGATCTGGGTGCGTCGGTACTGGATGATTTTCACCAGAGTGGAATTAGCTCGAACAGAGTCACCGTTGCGTTCAGAGCATCGAAACAAGTCGGCAGGCTATCTCGAATCGTCGATCAGAGGTCCGGATCGTAAAATCCCAATTTGGCGATTGACCACCGTTGACCGACGGTTGACCGTCGTCACGTGGCTCCGTTGGCATCTGGGCTTGAGCCTACCCCCCTAAACCGACCCTCCTGAGTCCATTGGTGGGGTCAATTTCTTCCAATTTGGCCTCTGACCCTGAAAATCAGGCTACCGTTGATGGTGGAGAGTGGCGGATTTTGATCACGACTTTCCGACGATGATGGCCCAAAATTGACTTAGGGAAAAGCTTCCCTAGGTCCCTCTGAGTAGTTCCTCCATGGTGGGGCTGCTCAACACCACCTGGAACAGCGGTCACGAGACTCCCATGGTAGCGCGAGGTGGTGGAGGCCGTTCTCCGTCGATCTGTGGTTGTTGCCTGCAATTGAGGAGTCGAATCACTTCCTCTCACTCCTCTGAACATTTTCGAGCCATCAATTTGGCACCACATGGCCTGAAACGAAAAACCCAACCCATCCACGACGACGGTGGCGGGTGTTGGTCGATCTCCGACAAGGGGCGATTGAGTGGTGCAATTGAGTGGGGGCTTTTGATGGTCGTCCCCCTCTAAGTCGTTTGGCACCGGCGGTGTGCCTCACCGCCGCTAGAGATGGTGGCTCCAACGGTGGTGCCACGACGACGACGGAGCTACTCTGTCGAGGCTATTCCAGCAAGAATTGGGCTGGGAAAAAGATACCCTCTTGCTCCTCTCTTCATGCTGAGTCCATAGACACCAAAATCACCTCGATTGGTGGTCGGACGGCAAAGATATCAGCTCGGAAAAAAAAAGGTCTCATTGCCACTTTGAGCGGCACGTGAGCCCTCCTCTGGTGGTCTTTTGGGCTGTTCGGCACACCGTTGAGCTCAGCTCGTCGAGAGCTTTCCAACGGTGTGGGAGGTGTTGAAAACGGAGCTCAAAATCTCAAATTCATTTTTGTGAGGAGAGAGAAAGTGCTGAGTTTATCCCAAATTTTCTTTTTTTTTTCTTTTTTTTCCTCTCTCTTTACTTTTATATAAAAATTTTGTGGTCTACGTAGTCCAATTCTGCACTGTGTGACCTTAAACAGTCCAATTCTTACACTGCATTACTTTTGCAATGCAATTTTCATTATGTATAATTCATCAATGTATTTTCCTTACACTGTATTATTTTAATACCATATAATTTTCATGTTATTACACAGTATTTTTCCTTAAATCACATTTTTCTTCTTTATATAATCCTTAATTTAATGCATTTTCAATGCATTAAAATATCAGGTTGTTACACTTATCTAGTTCAAGCTCCGAAAATTATAAAATATAATATCCCAGATATATATTTTATAATTATTAACTCTAACGCTACTCTACTAAGAGCTTAGAGCTACACTCTCAAACTACATAAAATTATGAAGCCCAAATTAGCTAAGTGTCTATGACATATCATGATGCGTCGTATTCCCATAGGATATCCATAATCAGTTTAAGGATAAATTCTATCTTACCTTACCGCTTACTTTTATCTTATGTTCCATTATCTCATCATTGAAAAACTTACCATCCAAAGACAATATACCATTTGATTACACCTATGTATCTAAATGGTTGAGCGGTCTAATTTTTCAATTACAGGATAACGCATATAAGAAGATATCGTCGACTCCAAAAGAAGAGCTATGGATTTTATATCTATAAATAATAGGTCTACGTTATCAAGAATTATGTCTCTAACGTACCGGTATGCATACCATCGTGATATATGGATGTCACCCTTTGGTACATCAAAAGATATAAGTTAAGACAATGGGCCCACTATTCATTTCAGGATTTAGATACAATACTTATGATTGTCTAAAGTGAATTGATTTGCCTAGACAGAATTATTAATCCAAATTAATGACATTTTATGTCCCGATCTAATACATTGTCACCTATGGCAATGTACCAATGTTCCTATTGACGGAGTCCACCTCCGATGGTTAAGACAAACCATCTTTTGTTAAGGATATAGACTACAT
Organism: Artocarpus hirsutus; assembly: GCA_946598075.1. NCBI lineage: Eukaryota > Viridiplantae > Streptophyta > Magnoliopsida > Rosales > Moraceae > Artocarpus > Artocarpus hirsutus. The sequence goes on along the minus strand of CAMOHE010051852.1, from coordinate 37,662 downwards.
AACAATCTTTGCATGCATAAAGTGTCCAACTTTATTCCCTCGATTGCGGATCTTATGATTTAGACCATCACCTTTAGAATCATGTCTTTGGCATAATCTATCTATCATATGCCTGATTCTAAAGGTTTAAACTGATAGTGTCAGACTTTTGTTTGATTATCATACATTCAACAAATATGAACGTAAAGAGGACAACCATTTGACGTATGAATAATAAATAAATTTTTTATTGATAAATATCTCCAAAACATAATCCTTTTTATTCCATAGGGCATACTTGTCTAATAATCTCCTACTTGCACTAAGTAAGTAAATATGGCATATCCCTCATCCCTATAGCTTCCACATGCCTCTTGAAAACTCTCACAATTAGTGTTTTCATAAATAGATCAACTAGATTGTCCTTAGATGTGATTTTGCATATAGCAACATGCCCGCCCTCAATGAAGTCCTTTATCACATAATACTTCCAGTATGCTTACTCTTCTTGCCAAATATTAGTTCCTTAGCATTAGCTATCGCTGTAGTGTTATCGCAACACAGCAATACCGTCTTATCCACACCAGGAATTACCTCAAAATGTCCAAGGAACTTTCAAAGCCACACTACTTCTTTTGAAGCATCACTAACTGCCACATACTCAGCCTCCATCATTGAATCTGAAGTGCAATCTTGCTTGACACTTCTTTAAACAATGGCACTGCTACCCAGAGTAAACACAAAGATAGAAGTTGATCTCCTTTAATTCAAACAGGATTGTAAATCTAAATCAATATATCCTAGAGGTGTTAAATCCTCATCTGAATATACAAGCATATACCCTTAAGTCCTTCTCAGGTATTTGAAAATTTGCTTGACTGTAACCCAGGGGTTTGGTCCCAGATCCTACTAAAATCGACTTACTATCCCGACCACATAACGAATATCCAGTTGTGTGCAAAGCAAGGCATACAGTAGACTACCTATTGTTGAAGCATAAGGCACCTTCTTCATGTATTCTTTTTCTTTATCAGAATTCTAGACCTAGATGGTTGCCCACCTTTCTTGGAATTCTGTATTGCAAACTTTTTGAGAATTTTATCTATGTAGTTAGCTTAGGACAAAGTTATCATTCTATTCTTCCTATCCCGAAAGATTTGGATGTTGAAAACATAATTACCTTCACCCAAGTCTTTCATGTCAAACTGCTTGGTTAACCATAATTTGACTGATGATAACGCACCAACGTCATTGCCAATTAATAGAATTTCATCTACATAGAGCAGTAGAAAAACCACTTTCCCATCCTTTATGTGTTTGTAAACATATAGTTCGTCTATGTTTTGTTCAAACTCATAAGTCTTGATCACCTGATCAAATCTTATGTTTCAAGAATGGCTACAAACCTTACCCTCCTAACTCTGAGCCTTGAACCTGTCTGATTGTATCATATATATAGACACATCAAAATAGCCATTCAAAAACGTCATCTTGACATCCATCTATCATATTTCATAGTAGAGAGCAGTAATTATGAACAAGAGAATGCGAATGGACTTAAGCATGGCTATAGGGGAAAAGGTTTCCTAACAATTGATTCGTTCCTTTTGCATGTATCCCTTAGCTACTAGTCTTTCCTTATAGGTTTTGACTTTTCCATCTACTCCTTTCTTTCTCTTATAGATCCACTTACACCTTATGGATTTTACCCTTTCAGGAAGATCCATAAGTTCCTAGACCTGATTAGTCTCCATAGACTTTATCTCAGTGTTCATGGTTTCTGTCCAAAGTTTTGAATCAACATCCTCCATAGCCTCTTCGTAAGTGTAAGGATCCCTATCTGTTTAACTAGTTTAGCCAAGAAAGCTTCACCATTGAACATATATCTTTCGGGTTGACGGCCAATCCTCCCATTACGGCCCCTTAGGTTGTTGTTCGGTTGGTTTTTCTACACTAATTAGAATGGTTTCATTCGAAACCCCTGAAGTGATCGAATCACTCGCTAACTCCTCAAGCACCACTTTACATAGAGGCTTAAATCTGTCCATGTAACTTTCCTTAAGGAAAGTTACATTTGTAGAAATCATGACTTGATTTTCCTTTGGGTTATAAAAATAACCTCCTTTAGTCGCTTTTGGGAATCCTAGAAACACACAAACTTCCAAACATGCTTCTAACTTATTCGTTTCCTTATACAAGACATGAGCCAAACATCCCCACATGCGAATATGGTTTAAGAATATCTTCTTGGCCATCCACAACTCATGAGGATTTTTAGGAACCAATTTTGAAGGCACATTGTTAAAAAAATAACATACGGTCTGTAGTGCATATCCCCAAAAAAAATAAAGGCAATGATGAATAACTCATCATGGACTTGACTATGTCCAACAAAGTCCTATTTCTTCTTTCAGCCACGCCATTCTACTGTGGAATGCTAGACGCAGTCAAATGGGGGAAAATTCCATAATCTAATTAGTGTTCTAAGAACTCATCGAGAGGTATTCACCACCTCGATCGGATGAAGTGCTTTTATGGGTTTACCTAATTGCTTTTCCACTTCTTCCCGAAACTCCCTGAACTTGTCATAAGTTTCACTTTTGTGATGCATTAGGTAGACATACCCATACCTGGAGTAATCATCAATAAAAGTGACGAAATACTCACACTCTCCTCATGCTTGGATGTTTATGGGATCGTAAACATCATTATGCACAAGTTCTAGAACACTGTCGGCTCTATTGCCTTTAGACCCAAATGGTTTTTTGGTCATTTTACCCTCCAAATAAGATTCACATTGTTGTATAGATTCTACCCTTAAGTGACTTAAAGGTCCATCCTTTACCAACTTTTAAATCCTATTCATGTTAATATGACCTAGTCGCAAATGCCAAAGATAAGTCTTATTAGAGTGAGAAGTCTTAAGTTTTTTAGAGTTATTATCATTAACCTCAGTGTTAAGCAGTAAGTCCATCTTAGGTTTGATAAAATATAGATTGTTTTGCATCCATCCATCACAGATAAAAGATTTATTTTTACGAATCACTACTTTATTATTAAAAAAACCACATAAGAGTCTTTAAATAAACAAGCTACCAAAATTAAATTCCTTTTAAGTTTAGGAACATAAAAACAATCTCGTAGAACTAAACTCCTATAATTATCAAAATAAAGATGCATGTCTCCCACTATTTCAGCCAACACCAAGGATCCATCGCCCATCCGAAGAGTAAAGTCTTCATGTAGTGGATTTCTTGTTTCTTTGGACCTCTATAAAGAAACACAAACATAATTAATTGTTTCAAAATCTATGACCCAAGTATCACTTAATTCTTTAACCAAACAAGTTTCTATAACTAGAAGGTCACAGTTGCCTCCTTGGGAAAGGAAGTCCTTGCAATTCTTCTTGATGTGCCCAACTTTCCCACAAAAAAAGTGCTTGAGCTTTTTTGGGTTCTTATTTTTCTTCTTCTTGTTTTTGCCATTTGTAGGAATAAAAGACTTTATGTTCTTAGCCCATTGCTTCCTTCCATTCCCAAAGTTAGGATTTGAACTAGATGCAGCTGCCAAGTTGGCCTCGCCACTAGCAAAAGTTTCCTTGATCAGATTTTCCAACTCTTGTAACTACTTCATCAGCTCAGTCAAGGTCATATCCAGCCTATTGCTTAAATTAAATATAGCTCTAAATATGATAAACTCCTTAGATAGAGTCTTAAAGACCATAATCATCTATGTTTTGACATCTATGTCAGCTCCATTGGTCTGAGCCTCAGCGAGGTGACCTATGACTAACATTATATACTTCCTCATAGGAGTCCCTAATCTCTTTTTACAGTTTAAGGGTTTCTGAAGTGCCTCTTGCCATTTTGTTAAAGCTTGGCCTCCAAACATGTCTTCAAGATTATCCAAGATCTGCTCTGTAGTCTCATAATCTTCATGCTGAGCCTATAGCATATTATTCATGTTGGCCATAACATAACAGTAGGCTTGATCGTTAGCATCTTTTTGGCGATCATATGCTTGGATTTGCTCATTAGTGGAATCTCCTATAGGCTTGGGATGACATGGAGTTGTTAGCACAAATTTCAGTTTCTCAAAGTATAAGACGATATTTAGGTTTCGTGTTTAATCATTAAAATTCTCGCGGTTAATTGGTTTTTGTCAAGTATCGATGATAGAGCATTTTTAGACAATTCAATCTACAATAAAGAATCATATACTAAACTTAAGCAAACATACCATAATAGTTTAGTAATATAACATAATTATGTAAAACATACAATGTGTTTATTTGTCAAAACCTTGAAAAAAATCAAAACCTTAAAACAATAATTCCTAACTAGAATTCAACAAGTCGCCTAAGGGAGACTTGCTAAATTCAATTAGGTACACGGACCCTCCTAATTAATATGCACTATCTAGGACCCGTCTAATCCAGCATATATTAATAATCATTTTTTTTGGCCATCAATTTTATTAACAGAGTTTCTAGAAGAGGTTAATAATAAAATTAACATGAGTGTATAACCATCATTTCAATATTTTATCCATGATTTATAATCACCACCTAGGGGTATGTAATGATAAATCATACTAAAATATCTTATCCTTGTGGAGATCCATCCTAGTACATGATGAAATCCCTTCCTAGGGGTTAGAACCACTATGTGCTACCTATGGACCAACGATAGAAGTTGTATGTCCTTTTTTTGAAAATCTTCTCCCACTCAATCTTTTGAAATCAAGGTTTTATTTTAAAAAACATGCATGAACAATTTTAATGAGTGGCACTCCCTATTCTATATGACATGTTATCAATATACATAGCAAATCATATTATAATGTGGATAAGCAAAGCAATCACACAAAGCCACAAGCAAAATATTAAGAAATTAAAGATTACAAGAGATCAATCGAAACATATTCTTGATTCTTCATTCTTAAATCTTCAAGTTGTATTCGTCTTCATGTGGCATTCATCTTCGAGTCTTCAATCCCGAATAGATCAAATACTTCATTATTTCTGGTCAACACAAAATTTTGTGTTTCTCAGAGTTATGTCAAAATTAAAATCAAAACTGCACCGAAAAAGCACCTTTTTGGAAAACCCATAGCAATCTGTTGGCATGTCGATCTATGTGATTAGCCTACCGGTCATAAACCATCGGCTTGCCAAACTTAGTAGTTTGGTAGACCACCAGAGCTTGCTGAAATCTACCCCGTGGATGGCATGCCAAACTGTAGGTTTGGCTTGTCAATTTGCGACCATTGGTTGGCCGATCCTAAGGGTTCAGCCTGCCGATTGAGCAAAAATCATGTTTTTTTAGAAAATAGTTTTTACATAGTTTTTCAATCTTATTTTCAACAATTCAAAAACATAAAGATTTAGAGACTGAGGAAATACCTTTGGAATCGCTATCACCTCCATCTTCTATATTTGTCTTTACTCCAAATGATCCTTTAATTACAAAATTCTTAAAAATTTAAATTAAATAATAATTCCTAGACGGTGAAGATAGACCTCCTTCTAATTACATGAAAAACATATATACACATTCTAACCTCTAAGGTACCATAACCGACACAAATTAATAAATTAGTAAATAATTAAATAATAATTTAATCAACCATAATTAAATAATAAACATTCACCATATAATCTATGACAACATATATAAATATATAGAAACCCTAGAGTGTCAACTCTCTAAAAAATTAAATTCAAGCATGGGAGAGATCAAGATTACATAATTTGTACATATAGCATGATTACAAACTCGTAAATTTACATAAAAACTATGTCTCTGATACCAATTATTGAAAAAACAGTATGCAGTGAAAATTTTAAAATTTTAATTAGAGTATTTTCTAAAACATAAGTTTGACATGCTATATGCATAAATTAATCAGATCATGCTAACCTTTGAATGCCAAAGAGCTCTTGCAATCTATGAAGAGAAAAACGTTCCAAAAGAGTCTTAACCAACTGATTTTCTTTGCTATTCTCTATCTACAATCAGTACGTGTGTAGGCACACCTCATATAGCTCTTCCCTAGTGACTTTCCTTCCAACCAAATGAGAAAACCCAAAACTAAGGTTCGTGATTTGTGAATAATAGCTCTTCAAGAAGTTTTAGAGACTCATAGACTAGGGTGCTCATTCTTAATTTCTCAACTAATCTAAATAACTTAGTAAACTCACTCCCTAATTATAAAGGTCATCCCCAAGGTTGGTCATTATCATATAAGGCCTCAATAATTTGAATTTGGATCTATATTTGATAAAATCGCGTGTGAAATGCGTGATCAAATTATCGCTAGATCGACAAGCGGAACTAACAGATCAGCTTGTTGAAGTTGCTCCATCAACAGGCCAAACTTGAAGATCGGATTGTCAAACCTATGATAAATGATCCCTGTGAATCTTTTATTTTTTACCTGAGATTTTTTAGATAGAGCCTTAGTTTTAATTTAAATAACTCAATAGAGAAGTTATATGATTAAAGCAGTCATATCTAGATAATTTCTAGGAAAATAAATATTGCCAATAATTCAACAAGTTTATCTTGAATTAATTTTACAAAATTAATTTAACCGATAAACAGACATGAATTATCTGATCCTATCAAATTTCAGCAAATCTAATAATTTAACCTAAGTCACTAATTTATTGTAAAAGCATGTCGTATTGTTATAAGATTTATTACGAGCTAGCAAAGGGGACTTAATGGACCTATATAGTTCAAGCTCCAATAATCATAAAATATAATATCCCAAATACATATTTTATAATTATCAACTCTAACGCTACTTGACTAAAAGCTTAGAGCTACACTCTCAAACTACATAAAATTATGAAGCCTAAATTAGCTAAGTGTTCATGACATATTATGATGTGTCGTATTCCTATAGAATATCCATAATCAACTTAAGGATAAATTATGTCTTACCTTTCTGATTACTTTTATCTTATGTTCCATTATCTCACTATTGGAAAACTTACCATCCAAAGGCAGTACACCATTTAGTTACAACTATTTATCCAAATGGTTAAGCACTCTAGTCTTCTAATTACAGGATAACACATATAAGAAGATATTGTTGACTCCTAAAGAGGAGATATGGATTCCCTATCTATGAATAACAGGTCTACGCTATCAAGAGTCATGTTTCCAGCATATTGGTATGTGTACCATCATGAAATATGGATGTCACTCTTTGGTACATCAAAAGACATAAGTTAAAACAACCGGCCCACTATCCATTTAGGATTAAGATACAAGACATATGATTATCTAAAGTGAATTGACTTGCCAAGATAGAATTATTAATCTAAATCAATTACATTTTATCCCCTGATCCAATACATTGTCACCTACGGCAACACACCAATGTTTCTATTCATAGAATCCACCTCCGATGGTGAAGACAAACTATCTCTCGTTAAGTATATAGACTACATAACAATATTTACATGAATAACGTGCCAAACTTTATTCCTCAATCGTAGATCTTATGATTTAGATCATCATCTTTAGAATTATGTCTTCCGCATAATCTGTCTATCATATGCCTGATTCTAAAGGTTTAGACTAACAATTTCAAACTTTTGTTTGCTTATCATACATTCAATAAATATGAATGTAAAGAAGACAACCATTGGTGTATGAATAATAAATAAATTCTTTATTGATAAAATGTCTTCAAAACATAATACTTTTTTTACTCCTTAAGGCATACATGTCTAATACATAGGAATATTCGAGAACCTAAGATTGAAACTTTGTGTGGTGTTTGCCAAACTGTGTTCACTCAACTTATGATTGCCTAGTTTATATGGAAGAGTCCCATGAACAAGTGAATTACACAAACCAATTGGATCAAGTTAGGAAGCTTTTTCCATCTCCATATTCTGACACATATAATCCACAATGGAGAAATCATCCTAATTTCAGTTGAAGGAGAGATCGACCACAATAACAACAATCACCACAGCCATCTCAAAATTTTGAAAATTGTCTACCATTTTTACAACAACCTTAAAATTCACATATCTATTAAATCTACAACTTCAAAAGCCTCCACAAAATTTTTCACCTCTTGAAAGTTTTAATTCACAAGTTTAAACTCTTGAAGATCTTTTGTAAAAGTTTATTCAGAAATAAGAAGTCATTAACACTTACACTTCACAAGACATTCATGAGATTAAAGAATCCATTTCTAAGCTCACTCTTTTTGCTTAACATTAAAGAAAAAGACAAATTCCCTACTCAACTTGTACATTATCCTTCTGCTAATAAAGTTGTCTCTTCAAGCTCTTCATCACAACAAGAAACTAGCAATTTTATTTCAACTCTTTGAGGTGGTAAAATTGTTAGTTCAACTTTAAAAAGTGATGATAAAATTAATGGTAATGAGGGAAGTTCCAAGAAAGAAAATGTTCCTTCAATAGAGAAATTTGTTTCGAAAGTACCTTTTCCACAAGCTTTGCTTTCAAAAGAAAAGTTGATAAGAACACTAAAATGTTTGAACTTTTTAAGCAAGTCAAGATTAACATTTCACTTTTAAATGCAATCAAACAAATCCCATCTTATGTTGCATTTTTGAAAGATTTGTGTACAATAAAAAGGAAGCATAATTTAACTAAGGCTGCATGTTTAGCTGAAAATGTTAGTTTCATTATTGAACATACTTTACAAATGTCCAGGTTATCCCACAATTTCTTGTATTATAGGAAACACACAAATTGACCATGCGTTGTTAGACCTTGGTGTAGTGTTAACCTTTTGCCTTATTTTGTTTACCAACAAATAGGTTTAGGTAAACTTAAGCCACAATCTATTACATTTCAGTTAAATGATTGTTCTGTGAAAATTCCAAGAGGAATAGTTGAGGATGCATTAGTTCAAATTGATAAGTTTTACTTCTTAATAGAATTTGTTGCTTTAGATACATAACTTGTTTTCACTTCAAATGTTCAAGTCCCTGTCATTTTAGGTTGTCCATTTCTTGCAACTTCAAATGTCTTGATTAATTGTAGAAATGGTATCTTGAAATTGTATTTTGCATACATAACTTTAGAGTTCAATGCATTCAACATGTCGCAACTTGCTGATAAACAATGTGATGTCAACTTTGTTGAAGAAAGTACCTCTACTAGACTACTTGATCCCTTAATAGGTTTGGTCAATTCATTTGAATTGGATGATCCATCAAAAGTTAAGAATTGTTCCATGTTTGCTTTAATTGTTGAAACTCATAAAGTTGAGAATTCTATGGTAACAAAAAGCAACATTGAAAAACTTGATTTAGGAAAGACAGTAGTTATTGAAAGTGAAGAGTTTGGTCTTGAAAAGGAACTGCTTAAAGTCAGGGGTAACCAAAGTTTTTAGGAAATCTTTTCTCTTTGTAAATCTGGAATCAATAATTTTCCACCACTAATAATTGGTCTTGTAAATTCTAATGATAATGAGGAGGTGGAGATGGATTTTGATAAGAAATATCAAGAAGCATTAGGAGATGAGAATTTTTTGGGACTTCTTTTTTTCTTACAAACCAAATTCTAATTATCATTTTACTCCCATTACTAAATTTCTTTATATAGATTTAGAATCAAATGATCAAACTATAACTTTAAAAAGTATTTGATTTTGTTTTGTTTTATTTTATTTTTGTATTTTGTGTATTAGTGTGTTTTTTTTAAAATTCAGAAAAATAAATTTTGAAAAATTCATTAGAGTGGTTGAGTAAAGAAGGTAGAAGTCATTAAGACTAGTTAATATTTTGCAACAATGACCTTTCAAGATGCATTTTAATGTGATTTTCAATGAATTTTTCTAATTTTTAGACTTTTGTAAATTTTAATTAAAAAAACAAAACATAAAAAAATTGAAAAATGTTTAAAAACAAATAAAAATTAAAAAAACTGGAAACTCAAAAATATTTTAAGTTCAATTTTATGTTTGTTAATAAATGTTTATTTTTAATGTTTAATAGCATGTAGTAATTCGTTAGATTACTTAGCTCATTTTTAGTTTAACCTAGCATTGTTTATAATAGTAACATTCATCTATATAGTTTTCTCCGTGTCCAAATAGTAACCCATTCTTTGTCTATATAATTTGTCATTGTGCATCTAAGCTTAGAACTCTTTGCTCTTTCTCTCTCTAAAATTTCATCTCTCTAATTCCCGAATTCTCTTTGCCTTATATCTAGAATTCCTAGAAATTTTCTAAAAATCCTTTAAAGTTCTTCAATTTTCAAACACTTTTTCCAAAAATTCTTCAATCTCTTTTCTTTTATTCCCACAAAATCTTCTCAATACTCTAAAATCCACTCAAAATTTCTAGATCGTTTAAAAGCTCTCTCAAACTCTCTCAAAATACTCTTACTTTACTCTCAATAATATCTCTCTTTCAGCATGGATCCTAAATATGAGCATCTCAAGAAATAATTTCCTTCTCTTTTTCAGAAAGAAATCAATTAAGTATAAAACTAGAGTCATTTGTCTATGGATTCTTTCTCGTTTTCATCTTCTAACTGATGTAAAAATATAATAGAAGTTCTAGTCTATCCTAGTGATGTAACAAATAAAGATCCACCTAGGATGGGTACGAGTCTGTGGGCCAAAAAAAAAAGAGCCCATTATATGGAATCAAAGTGTCTTAAGTGTTCTTATCAAAACTATTTTGATAAGTGTCTTTCACTTGGTTATGTGTCTACAAATAAGGAAGATAAAATTTAGTTTTCTAAAAGTGATCTTTTAAAATAGAACTTGGAAGATCTTTGAGCTTTTCTTAAGTCATATCCAAGTGGATATGTTTAGGGGGCTATGTCAAAACTTTGGCCACAATTCCATGTAAAGAAAGAAGTCTTGAGAATCTAATGTTAAACGACCCAATTGTTCAATATACAAGAAAGTTAGATATGAAACAGACACTCACTCCATCTAGTTTGAAGCAAAATTTATAAAAAAAATTTTCTAAAAAAAAATATTGAAAGTTTACTCCAGAAATGATCTTCGTTTTAATAAAAAAATTATTAGAATGGATAAGTAACAATATTTTCTAGTGATGCATTCTGACGAACAAAAGTTTTTAATTAATTCTTGAATAAAATTTCATCAACAAAAAGATTTTTATGTTCATGTGATTTTTACAGTAGTTGTATAATAATTGTATTTGTACGATTTATCTTTTAGTAATATTATTTTGACTTTTTCTTATCTGTCAAATGTATAATTATTTTCAGTAGGTATTTTGTGTGATGTGCAAGATAAGTTTTGTCTTGATTTTTAAAATCAAGTCTCATTGTGTCAAATGTTGTACAGTAGTCTTGTTTTTCAAAAGTTAAATAGTATTATCAGGTAAAAATTTTCAAAAGATGTATAGTTGTGTCACATCTGTCCATTTATTCATACCTGTCCTTACAATTTTTTGTACCTAATTTTCCAATATTTTAACCTTGTCTACACTTAGATGTGTATAGATCTCATTTTAGGTTTAGGTTTTATTCAGAGCAATATTAAATAGAGTCAATTTTTTAAAAAAATAAAACATAAAAAAATAGAAAGAGTCTTAGATTTAGGAACCATTATGGTGTCCTCATCCCAGTCATCTCAAAACTTTACAAACATCTCTGTGTTTTGCTGTTCTAGTCTAAGAAAAGGTATTGAGTACATAAATGCTGCATGCCATTTAGGTTATATGTTGGCTAAGAAAACGATGAATCTTGTGTATAGCGGAGGTAGTTTAGGTTTAATTGGTACTATTGCAGTAGGAGTTCGTTCTAGAGGTACTAGAGCTTTAGGTATTATTCCTGGTGTTTTTGCTCAGGGAAGTCTGTATGGTCAAATCATAGGTACTGAAAGAATAGTTGCAGTTATCCCTAAGCAAGTAAAAGACATGGTTAGCTCCTCTAATTCTTTTGTTGCTTTAATCGCTGGCTAGAAATTATTAAGAATTCATTCTAAACCCATTGGTCTATTAAATATTAAAGGTTATTTTGACAATTTATTTAGTTTTCTAGATAATATTGTGAAAGAGAACTTTCTTGTAGAGTTAGAAAGGAAGATCTTTGTTTCTGCCACAACCATTGAAGAATTGCTTGAAAAGATGCAAGTCATCACTCCTAAAATAGACACTGCAACCTCCAAACTGGATTGGAGGAAGGAAGACAATACAGAACGTGATTTGGTTCTTTCTCTTTAAACTTTTTAAACTTTTAGTTTTACCTCAACTTAAGCGAATGGATAACCTCAAAAGCTATTAATACATTATCTGTAAACAATCGACTCCCAACAGATGCACTTTGATTCTCTGATATAAGGCAAGGCAAAATAGGCTTTAATTCTATGCACCAAAACTTTATAAACTATTAAGCCTATAAAATACAGCACATAAATTAATGGAATGAAGCTCAGAGATATTTTTGGGATTGGATAATTTGGAGACCAAAGTAATTAAAGTATGGTTAATTTGGGCAATATCAGCATTACCATCCAGAATATCCAACACCACTTGTGTAACGAGGGGTCCAACCGTATTCCAATATTTTTGGAAAAAGAGAATAGGAAATCCATATTTACTAGGGCTCTTTTTAGCAGCCATAACAGCAAGAACAACCTCCTCAGAAGTAAATGGCCTCAAAAGATTTTTATTCATACTAGATGAAATAGAGTGTTTAATAGTATTCAAGGTGTAAAGAATGGCATCCTCATCCACTAGATATCTCTGGAACAGGTTGTCATAATGAGAAGTAACATTCGAATATAACCAAATAATTAACATCGAACTATCAAACAGGCCTAGAATACAATTAAACTTTTGTCTAGCAGAGACTTTCTTGTGAAAAAACCATGTTACGATTACCATGTTGTAGCCATGATATTCAAGATCTCCAATTCCAATACATCTCCTCTTTTAATAGCAAACCATCCAAAATCCTCTTTGCCCAATTAACCTCCTGAAAATTTTGAGTAGTAGTGCTGTAATAATTCTATAACTCATTAACTTTTTGTTTTGCACATTTGATTCTCTTTCACATGTGCCCAAACTTTTGCCTACTCCAAGATTCCAACGACCTAGAGCAGCATTCAAGATTCTACAGGACCAATTCCAGAGAGTTTCCACTGCCAGTGGTACATCAACTATCTTCAATCACATCCTCATAGTCTGCTTCGACAGACCAGAAACTCAAATCGAAATCTGGAATTGAGAGAAGCAATTCTTACTGCTGGTTCACTTTGACTTGCATTGACCTTCAAAGCACAGTGATCGGATCCAAAAAAATCCAGGTGCTTGAGAGTAGCAGAAGGAAAAATATCCGACCAAGCATCATTATACATATTCCAACCTGGTCTCTCTTTTAAATTCTGATTTGCATGAAGTTTCTTACGCCAAGTAAACCACTTGCCGATAAAAATCCTTAACAAACTAATTACAAATTCCTAATGAATTTGTGAAAATCCCCGATTTATTTCTCTAGTCATGCAAGCCCACCCAATTTATCTCACTGAGACAAAATATCATTAAAATCACCAAAGACAAGCCACAGATAACCCGAGAGGACATCATAAGGCCGCTTCGGTAATTCCTATGTAAATCTTCTATTACACAATTTCGAAGCCCCGTAAAAGCCAGTTAACTGCCAAGGAATTTCATACTATGGATGGATCTTACAATCAAGATGACCAACGGAATAGGATAAAACATTGACATCAAAGCAAGATCAAACCTCAACAAAGCCCTCTACGCGGTAATTCAAGTCCACCACAAAACCTTAATAGAGATTTGAAACAATTAAGATGATCAGAAGGAAGTCTTGTCTCCATTAAAAACAAAACTTAGGGAGTTTTCTATTTTACAAGCCAACTTAGAGATCCGAATGCACCGAGGTTCCCAAGCCCCATGCATTCCAACTTATCAGAATCATGATATTTGGCGGGTTTGGCTAGCAATACCTGCCTGAGAAGATAAAACCAGACCATTAGTAGTCTTAGTCAATGAGCGCTTCTTATGAATATCTGAAGGAGAAGGGTCTTGAAGAATAGCCTTGCCTTGTGAAACAGTATATGGCCTAGCTGAAGGGATAGACTTTGTAACATCCACATCAATAACATTTACACCACGTGATTGCTATATTATATGGGAATTTCTCAAGTCAACATCCACATCAGCAACTTTATAATCCATGTTAGCATCTTTGATTACCACCTTGGCAGGAACAGGAACCATTTTTAAATTCGAAGGCACAGTAGTTGAGAATTTCTCAAAATCATTATACCCGCCAACTGGAGGAGACCCACCCAATGCCTCATTTGACTCTTTAGTAATCGTCTGTCCACCGTGAACGGAATCGTTCGACACCGCCACCCATAGAGGATCAGTCAATAGCACATTATTGGAACATCGTTGGTGGACTGATTCATGGCAGGTTTGAATAAACAAAAGAAGAAAGGACTTGATTTTCGAGCAGGGAACTCTCATCTGTAACGCCCTACGTGAATAAAGGCTTAGGAGGAACACCTTTATGCCAAGAGCCATAATCATAACCCGGTTCAACTCCTTTATCTTCCAATTCCATCACTTCAAGACAATGACACCGTATATGATCCAATTTCCCACAACAAAAGCAGAAATCAGGTTGATGATCGTTCTTGAAACTGACCCAGATCTTATCCTTCAAATATTCAGTATCCAAAAGTATAAGTCTTCTTAAGGGCTGAAGAACGTCCACATCAATACGAACTCTAAAATAACAGCAAACCCCCACAAATAGTAGCAAGATCAACTTCCAGAAATTTACCAACTAATCACCAAGTTCCCTACCAATCTTACTAGTTATACCAAGATTGGCAATTGATAGACTTGAGACAATCACCAAATCATCAGGTAGAAGAATTTGCAGAGAATTTGGAATGGAGAAAACCAGATTTTGCTTATCAAATTGCCATGCTTGTCCCCATAAGACACGTTTTTGTCACCTTCTCTACTAAACTTGATGACGAACAGATTATCATCCAAATCCAAAATTTGGAGTTCAAATATAGTCTTCCATATTTTCTTTAGTGTTTTCTTCAAGGAATCTCTATTGAACAACTTCAGAGTAAATATACGACCAATTAAAAAACACCCAGAAGAGTCATTAAGATCGTCCAAATCCCCACTAGAAACAGTGTGGACAGTTTTTTCCTTCTCACCTAACGAACGTGAAGTCCACAATCAATTCATCATAGGATCCATTATAAAAGAAATTCCAAGGACAAACAGAATAGTGTTACGGAAGAAACAGTAATGTAAATTTTTAGAAAACAATGACCATGATTAAAACTAGAGACGATAACTTTCAGACTCTCACAAAATAAAGAGACTGAATGAGGGAGTTGGTTGAAAATAAAATAATAGAATAACCGCAGCAGAGCACTATCCCCTCAACCCTAGACATTTTCTTTATTCTTTTGAATTTTGTAGTTTCATTTGGTTCCTAGTAGCTTAGATATCAACTAGTTATATATATATATATAAACGTGTGTAAGTATACAAGCTGGAAGGTTAATTTTGACCTCTTTGCATCAGCTTCTCCTTCCTTACTTTTTTTTTTCCCTTTTTTAATTCAGCCTTTTCCCATTCCTTTCTTAGATACACATGTTGCTTGCTTTTTATTGCTAACTGCGTGTGTTCTAATTTTTCTCCTCTTAATCGTTACTTCCACGGGTTGATAACTGATTTCTTAAAACCCCAAATTTTCTCTTTTTTTCCCTTTTGAGTCTCTCTCTATCTCTTCTCAAATACAGATAATCTCTCCCTCTAGCTGTTGATCACTCTCTCGCCTTTTCTTTTCCTTCTTTCTCTCCATATTTCTGTTTTACTTTCCACTCGGCCATATTTCGGATGCTCTCTCTTTCTGGGTTAGTGTTTCTTTGTTTCTTCGTCGATTTGGCTTGCGATCTAGTGTTAGGGTTTCATTTGTCGGTTCAACGCCCTTTGATTGTCTTATTTATTGTTAAGATCTAGAATTCTGCTAGTTATTATTATAATTATCGGAGAGGGTTGTTGGGGTGATTTGACAAGTAGTTCGGTCAAAATTTTTTTTTTGATAAATGGTTTTTTTTTTTTGTTTTTTGGTATTTAAAAACTAATTTTTTAAACATTAAAATAGTTTTAATTTTTTTTATTTTTATCTTGTTTGGATTTTTCTTTTTGATACAATCTTTTTTTTTTTTGAAAAAAATTAAAACAATTTTAATGTTAAAAAAAAATCTTTTTTAATGTAAAAAAAAAATTATTTATTTAATTTCAAATTTTTTTAACTTTTTTTTTTTAATTTTTCCTTGTTGTTCCCCCTGTTAGAGAGAGAAAGTAGGCGCGAGGAGAGAGATAGAGCGAGAAGGAGGTCGGGCGTGAGGCGAGAAATTTGCCAAAATAACCAAGTGGGAAAGTCATATTTGCATAATGACTTTCTATTTTCTTTTTTTACTCTTTTACATCAGTAATGTTTTAATAGTGCAATTAATTAGTTTTTAATAATAAATTAAAAATTAATTAAAAAAAAATCAAAATTAAAACTAATCAAAATAGTGCAATTAATTAGTTTTTAATAATAAATTAAAAATTAATTAAAAAAACTCAAAATTAAAACTAATCAAAATTTTTATATGAACAAAAAAAGCAAAACGCTCGTGATCTGTCACCCCCTCTGTTTCTTCGACTTCTCCTTTTTTAAGAAATAAAAAAAAAATTCAAAAGCCCTATTCACCTTCTTCTCCTTCCTCAATCATCCCTAACTCTCTTTCCTTTCTCCAATCTGGCATCAGTACACCCTCGATCTACCTTTCTTCTCCAAGCTCCTAGATTACAACTCTGTCATATTTTCTCTACATGGAACTAACCAAAGCATCCCATTGGCATTTCAAAATTTTACGTGGCAAACCTACCAAATACTGAAGTGGTTGAGTTGAAGGAACATAGGACGTGGGTTTCGTCGTTCCGGAGGTCCCGTGAAGCCCAAATTGGTAATTTACTTTTAACCTTCCTTAATCTTCATTTTGGGTGATTTTTTTCTTTCTAAAATATATATAGTTTTTCAAATTCCATAATTGTTTTGCTGTTTCTTTGTGAGGTTTAACCTTTTTGAGGATTAATAATTATCATGATCATACTTTCACTCACTAACGCTTTCTCATATAACTTTACTCTATTTGAAACACTTTCCTATTCTTTACCAAAAGCTAGTGTGAAAGTATCAAGAACACCACAAAAAAAAAAATGTCAGAACAACAGAGAATAACAAGGAACAACCAACGGGTTGTTCAGACAAAATCAGAACGACTTAGAAAAGCAAGGAACAGCCAATGGGTTGTTTCGGCAAAAATCAGAATGACTGAGAATAGCAAGGAGCAACAAATGGGTTATTCTAGCAAAATCGTGATTTTTTTTTGCATTTATTGATGCATTTGCAAGATGGTGATTGTTATGTTACAGAGTACAGATGAAAATGTACATGATGCTTACAATGAGAAGGTTGTTGAATTAGAGATTGAGAACCATGAGGTACCGTTATACATGAGGCAAGGCATCCTAAAGATAAAGCTCGCCCCCCAGTCTACATCAACTCATTGCTCATCAAGAGGTGCAACCATAGAAACAATGGAAGTAGTATAGTAGCAAATAATCATAAGGGCCTAACTATAACACGAATAGAAATTTAACTGACTTACTTGAGTTGTGGTGTAGCTAATGTGTGACAATGTGCATAGGATCGCAACATACTGGCTTTGATATCAATTGTAATGACTCTTCTTTTCAAGTCATTATTTAGTGCTAATTACTTGTACTTAATCTTACCTGCTTATAAAAATCCAGAATATCTAAGAAAAACATAATCATATTACTTAGCGATCACCATAAATAGTTTTAAGAAACTTGTCTTACTTATAATTACAAATGTACTTACTTCAACTATCTTCAAAGCAGTTCTAGCTTACTGCTAGATCGAAACAAACTATATAATTTAAATAATCTTTCAAATGCAAAATTTAAATTGTAATGATATCCATTATCCAACCATCGCATTTGCCCTACTGTCGTACCTAGCTCTTAAATTTTCATACCAGCCTTTTGGTAGGATTTCCTACAATATAAAGAAACTAGATGAGCTTTCACTTAACAAGTCTAAACATTTCTCACAGAATATTATATTAAAAAAAAACTAGCAGTAGCGCAATGCATGATTCCAATTATACTTAATTATGAACAGCTTATTATTATCCTTAACTTATTTTAAGCTATGGACCCAAGGGTTTGCGCCGTTGTCGTGATCAACGAACACCGAGATTGTAAACTTAACTTGACATGATGCTTCCCTTGGGTCAGGAGACATTTAAATGCTCCCCTTGCTCGGGAAACTTATAATCATCACTTAAGTGGAGGTTGATACGATTCACATTTATCTAATATTGTTCATCTTGACTTTTAGGGTTTAGATTACCGATCTTGTAAACTTAGTGAACATGTTGCATATAATGACTTAATATCTAATGTAATATGTATAAAACATGGAATTGTAAACCATAAATAAATAAAGCACATGAAAAATCATTTTATGACCAACATGAGGTTTGAAACTTAGAATTATGAATTTTGCATAACGCCGTTTATTATTTGCTAATAAACGTTGAACTTATACGATAAGCTCAGGGTCCATTTTGACCGTTTTAAAAAAATCATTATTTTTCCCTCAATGGATCTAGGAAAAATTCAAACTCTTTTGGTTTAAAGCCTATTGTTACTTGCTACCCATAATAGTGCACAAAAACAACTTGTCTAGTGAAAATATCTAGCTTTACTTATTTTGACAATTTTTCCCGAAAGTACGAAAATCTTGATATTTTTGCCCTGGGCACTAAAGGAAAACTATCTTGTACTGTAACGTGTAGTTTTTCATAGAAATTAAAATTCTCAAGAGGTATGTGTATAGATTTAGAACATTTCAAAATGTTTTCCTATTTTTACGATTTTAAAAATTTAATGATTAAATCTTATAAAATTCATAATTAAAAATTAATGCGTAATTAACTGAAATGTTATTTTACGAGAGTTAATAAATTTGACAAGATCTATAACTTTTATGTTTTAATTTTTTTGAAAGAAATCATCTTGGGGGAGTTTTGGTCCAATTTGTACACAAATAGATTTGAAAATAGTGCTACTTGGCTTGTTCCAGTTCGAAATTAAGGACAATTTCTTCATGAAAGTTATTTATCTTGATTGTTAAGCTCAAAAATTAGTTTGGCTACTAAGTCCCTCAAAAATTTGGATCTTTGCAAAATGTTTCAAAAGTGTGTTGTAGCACGTTAAATAACTAAGATTGTTTTTTGGTGTAAAATTCTAAGTCTAAGTTTAACAAGCGTATCCATGAACATATATCATAGAAAGCAATCATATCATAAAAAGTCCTTTACATACCATATTAAAAATAACTTACTATAATACATAATAAGTAAACAACACAAACTTTAATAAAAAACTTTAGAGCATTCAGGTTTTACCTAGAATACCCAAAGTGCAAATCTCTTTCTCTTGGTGTGAGTAGCCACTAACTAACCCTTATTCTCTAGATCAAAACATGGCTAATTAACTTTTAAATAAAACTGTAAAATTTGACAAAAACCCGTTAACAAAGTTTGGATTTTTACCTTAAATTCTTTTTGAATACACCAAAACCCTTGTCTTTACTTTTCATGGTAGTTTGGAGGTTGGATCAACAAAATTTTGATAGAACTAGTCCCAACAGAGGGGCTAGTTTTTGGAAGAAAGAGAGTAATGTTGTGAATTAAGGGTGTGTCTAGAGGCTACCTCTTAGTATTCTACAATTTACATGCAAAGGTTTTATTGCAAATTTACAATTCACATTTAGACCACATTATCTCACCATTGAATCTCTCTTAATATTGTGCATTATGTCTCTCTTAATTGTATATGTAACCTATGTAAGTCATATCTATTGCTATTACCTCTAGTTACAATTCTTAGCCTATAAATAAAAGTTGTGCCAAGCTTATATTTTCATCCCTCACAAATGAAAGAATAAAAAGATACTTTGTCTCTCATTTCCTCTTATGTTTTCTCTCTTCTTTACTTTAGTCTTTTGTTATACTTTGCTTTGTTTTATAACGCATTATTGGTACAAGTTCTACCATGATTTCTTAAGTATTTGTGATTCATTCAGACATATTCTTTGAAGGTGGTCCACTTATATAAGTTATTTGATCATACCATATATTCATGACTTTGTTTTACTCATCCTAGTCATCTCTTTCTCACATGTTTATGTTTGTATATTATATATCTATATAATTTAATAAGTATTATATGCATCTATTCATATATATATATATATATATATTTAGTCTTTGAAATCTTTCTTGTAATTAACTTTATATTTCAACGTTTTAGAAAAGAGATAAACTAATTATGGAGCTCTAATGATCTTCAAGCTCTTCTTGGTAACCCAAATCACTACTATGAGGCCCCCAAAACTAGAAATGACTATTTATATCAATCCAAAAACTTATGAATATGCCCCTAAAATCCACCTAAAAAGCAACACATTCTTTAGTTCAAACAAGGCAGTGCATGGGGGAGGGGAAAAATGGAGGATGTGCTGTGAGAATCAGATGGTGCTGGAGTGCCCATGCTCTATCCTCCAAGTTGGGATGCAAATTTTTGGCATAAGGGTGTGACTTTCTTGTTCCAAAGCCTCTTGAAAAAGCCTTTAAATGTTACATTCCTACTAAAACATAAAACAACAAAAGGAAATAAATAAAGAAATAAAAACAAGAATAATATAAAAACATAATTGACTGAATTCTATTCAAACTTAAATAAACATGAAAACTACTAAATTTATAAATCTATGATTTTAATTGAAAAAGAATTCAAAATAATTGGGCCGGTTTGAAATTTTTGATAACTTAGGGGTAGAAATTTATTATAGAAATTCAAAAAAAAAGGAGAAATTTGATTAAATTAGATCTCCCCCAAAGACTCCCCACGTTACCCTCTCCCATGATTTCTTCTTCTTTCTTTTTCTTTTCTTTTCTCTTCTTTTCTTCTTTCCTTTTCTTCTTTCTTTTCCTTTCTTTCTTCTCTACCCGTGTGATAGTGAACACTGGCCTTGCCATTTCCTACTTGTTCGACTCAGGTTGCCATTACCTTACACGCTCCCGCCCATCTTGACCACTGCTGCTAGCCCGTTGCCCCATCACTCGTCGTTAACCACTATGGAGAGCCTGGGAAGTTTGAAGCTTCAATCTTCCCCACATGATTTTGGTGCCGTCTGGCCTCTGCTTCTCTAGCCATTTGCACCATCGTGTTCCTCTCATCGAGGAGAACAAGACCCAACCACCTTTCGGCTAACTTTTCACTAGAAAATCTAGCCACCTACCACCTCCCTTCGTTGGTTTTGTGATGTTTTCCAATGAACCAGACTCTGTTTTGGAAAACTAACTTGGAAATGGTAATCCTCGCGTCAAGAGCTCTGTTTTGGTACCAATCTCTGTCACCGCCTCGCCGATCAATCTTGGTCAACAACAGTCAACTCTCGGTCAACAAAAATCAATGGTTGACCCCTACCACCTACCATCGAATCGAAAAAGATGTCATTCCAACTTATTTTTGACAATTCGAACACATTGGTGGTGTTGAATTTGTAAGGGAATTTCAAAGGCAAAGTTGACGATTAAAAGTTTCAATGGACCACTATGTTCCATATCTTTTTGCTGCCAAACATCATTGACCAAGTCGGTAGGGACTTTATTACTCATCTTTCGTGATTTTTTATTTAACTAGCAAATAAATTGGAAATTTAAAACATATGATATTTTAATATACTGCTTATTAAACTATATGTTATTATTGTTGTTGTTTTTGTCATGGTTATTGTGGTTGGATTTGCTAATGATATGTTGAGAATATTATAATTGTTATTAATATTATTGTTGTCGTTGTTATTATTAACATTGATTTTATTATTTTTGTTTTTGATATTATTATTAAAACTATGATAATCCAAAATTTGTTATTGAATTTGGTTTTAAATGCATTTTGACCTAGAACTTGGTTTTTATGCATGTATTGAATACTTATATTCATATTGTAGATTTTTGGATTAAGATCTGTTAGCCCAAGAATAGCTACCCAAGAGGGGATAAATTGGGTGGTTTTTTAAAACTTTTACAATTATTGGAAAATTCTAGATAGAGTATGCTCAAGCAATAAACATACAATCAAATTAAAATAAATAGACAACAAATTAAATTGCGCTTAAGTAAAAGAGTAAGGAGAAGAAATGCAAATGCTACTTATAGTGGTTTAACAAATATGCCTATGTCTACTGTTGCCAAGCAAAAACCTTCACTCGAC
The DNA here is from genome assembly GCA_946598075.1 of Artocarpus hirsutus. NCBI lineage: Eukaryota > Viridiplantae > Streptophyta > Magnoliopsida > Rosales > Moraceae > Artocarpus > Artocarpus hirsutus. The sequence continues at coordinate 15,262 of CAMOHE010051852.1, read as the reverse complement.
CTCTTTTATTATAAGATCATCTTTTTGGCACGATCATTACTTTGTATAACACCGATGACTTGCTGAACCCAAGCCTCCCCATGCCTTCTTAAAAAGTGACAAATTTAACGAAGATTTTCTAACAACAAATCCTAAATTACAAGGCTTGGAAACCTAATGATGGAAGGTAGGATTTATATAAAGTTTGGTACACTCACAAACTAATCATTCTAAGAGAAAAAATAAATATAATGTAGAGCTTGTCTTTGGAGGTATGAGTAATTCTCAAAGAAACTATGAAACAAATTTAGCTCAAGAGAATGTGTATGAAGTGAATGCTTGAGAAACTAATGTAGGAATGACATCAAAACTTTCTTATAATTCTTCTCACTCTATGCACATTAAATGGAGGGGTATATATAGCCTCTAAGTGCTTAATCTTAGCATAAAATCTCAAATTTTGATCAAAATGGCCGTTGGAAGTGGAGTTCTAACGGATAGAAAACTAGGCGTTATAAATAGTTCGACAGGTTGAACAATAGGTTTGGTAGGCTAAAGTTTGAAAATTTAACACCAAGACTCTACATGGTCATTTGATCGGTAGGCTAGTGTGGCAATTCGGTAGGTCGAACATCTAGCCACTGGCAGGCCAAAGATCAGATTTAGCAGGCTGTCAGAAGCTCTACAAAACGGGGCTTATAGACCCTCAGATCGGTAGGCTGATGTAGGACAATTAGCAAGCCGATCCTAGGACATTGGCAGGCCAATCTGTGTTGCCTAAAATTGCCTAAGAAAATGTTCTAAAAAGTTGTTTTTGTGAAAATCTATTCAAGTACCTTAAGTGCAGTTTTGACACCTTTTTACATTGTAGAACATTTAAAATATTCTGAACACATATATGTAAAGAATTAAAAAGTTTATGAATGCATTGTGTGTGTGTGTGCGTGTGAATTTGAGCTATTTTTTTTTTTATCATATTTCCAAACAAGAATCATTCACTTACATTTGGGCTAAAAACTAATAAAGTCTTGAAATCTTCAAGTCCATGTAAGTCCACTCTTGTTGCGTCCATAGCTCTAATCTTCTTCAATGTTTGTCACTTGATTTTGCTTAAAACTTAAGCTTTTCAACACTCGAGAATTTTATTAGGTCAAAAATGCATATTTGCACATATAACAAAAATTGTAATTGTTATCATCAGAACTAATTTAAAATTGCTTAATGAAACCTTGGACTCAACAATCTCCTCCTTTTTGTTGATGACAAAACAATTTTTGATTTTCTTGGAAGTTAATTCATTTTGCTTCCTCGTAATATGTGCAAAGGTTTTAAAACTAGAAATTTTTTTTTAAAAAAATTTCAAATCTCCCCCTCAAATGAATACTCCCCCTATCGCATAACATGAATCAAAATAGCAATAAGTAAATATCAATCACCACCATCCTTTACACCACATGCATTATTCAAAAAAACTTCTCAATTATAATCACATATCACAAAATGCATGTCAATATCCAATTGTCAATCACTACCAACCTTAGCTCCTCAATCAAAAATTTCATTTTCTCCCCCTTTTTGTCATCATGTAAAAAGTAAACACATAATCATTGAAATTTCATATTGATACCAAAGTAAATTAACATTAAGGTTGTCATAAAAACATAAACTTGGTCAAAACATTAGAAGCATCTCATAATCCATGGAAATATAACCATAAACATAAGAAACATAATTATAAGGTATAACACCCACCGTTTTCTTTAACTGATGTTATGTAACGTTTGATAATTTTATACGTCACATGAATGAAATTATGACTTAGAAGAATATTTTGTGTTAAATTTTTAGTGTGAAATCTAAGATTATGAAATTTATTATGAGCTAACGACTTCATTTGCAGTGGATGGACTAAAGAAATTCCAACGACATAAATTGCCTAATGTATGATTATTATGATTTGTTCATAAATTGTCTGTTTTGGTGATTTACATAGATTTTTTTATTTGTATGAATGTGATATTTTACTTTTAGAAAAATCTTAAAATTATTTTTGAATTTTTTTTCTTTTTTTTTTAGTGGAAGTCGCTCATTATGCTTCTTTGTGAAAACTTCTTTTTTTTTTGGAATCCCATTTTTCCCCTCTCTGAAGAAAAACATCACGTGGAATATTCTCTGTAGAGTTCATTGAGTAAAAACTATTAGAAATTGTTTTTCTTTTCTGTTTATTTTTTTTAAAAGGAATCAATACTTCCATTGCCGCTATAACTACAGTAAAAAACGTTGATCGTATAATCTGTGGAGTTTATGACTTGTGAATAGTAATATCTATATATATTTTTTACCATTTCAAATTCATTGCTAAAGTTTTAAGGATAAAATTATTTATTGCAACTTGCCCATACTTCCTTTACATTACTTCTATTCCACTCTCTCTTGTTTGTTCACGTGGACTCTCTGCTAATGGCAAACATAATAATGAAGCCCCATGAAGCCTTAGCTAGTTTTCTTTACCCCTACAGCTCTTAGACATTTGAAGAAAAATTTCATGACTCACATGGACATGCTAGCCCATATTTCATTATCTTCAAACATTGTTCCTATAATCTCCTCTTGACAAGATATCATTTCATCCCCCACTCCCATGTGTTTCATTTTTTTTTTTACTAAGGCTACCTGGAAGATCATGCTTCTTTTCCATAAACCCTTTACCACATTAAAACAATCATTTCCTCTCTTTCTTTCGCACATTCTCACAATCATTTCTTCTCTTTCTTTCGTTCATCTTTCCTCACATACTCTTCCTATGCATTTGAGATACAACAATCTCACCACATCACAACCCAAGAGCAAACGAGCACTCCTTCGGCAACCTTACGCCACTCATCATATGTCTCTAAATTCTACCCTTAACACTCTCAAACACTTCCTATATAGAGAACAAAGCATTTCTCCAAAATCGGAAGCTAAACAGTTGAGTTACTGTGTGTTTTGCTGAAATCATCGTCAGGCTGAAACAGAGTTTTTGGCTATGTTTTGAGGTCAGTTTTCCACCTATTTTTATACCAACTTTTTACTATGATATTATGGTATTTGTGGGAATAATCTTATGTGATTTAGTGTTTGATGTTGTTTAAGAAACAAAATTTTTATGAATAATTATTTTTAATCACGTTTTTAGGAGAAAACCCATGTTTCGGGATTTTTTCGAGGAGAATCGACATGAGATTTGAAGAAAATTTCTTTTGGGTATTGTATATCTACATGTTAGGCATCTCCAATAAAAATTTTGGGTTCATATGAGTTATTTTCGATTTTTTTGAAAATTTATACTAAATATTGTTCTTATGATCTCTTAAACGGCATTTAAATGTGATGATTTGTTTGATGATGTTATAGGATGTGTTTAATGCTAGAAAAATTTTTGAATACTCATTTATATGTCTAGTTTATGATTCCTAATTTTCAGCCACATGCGATGTTAGAATTGGAGAAACAAATCATAGAATAAATACAACTCATCGTTTTGGTAATTTTACTGCAACGTTTTTGTAAAAATTGGCATAGTTGAAAAATACTTAGAATGATTCAAACATAATGAAAATTTTTTTGGTACTATTTGGAATGTTAGGAATGCTATGCTAAAATTTGAGAAGAATTGGAATTTTGTGTGATTTTATAAAATTCGTTGATTGTTGACTGCCTGTATTTTGTTCATAGTGGTAGATTGTTGTTGTGAGATCTAAAATGTAAGAAAAATACTTATACTTGCTTAAACATGATGAAATTAATTTTGATGGTAGGTCTATATGTTTACTATGTCCTGTAAAAATTTCAAAGCTACTGAAATTTTGGTGATTTTTCTAAAACTCATTGATTGTCGCTACCTAAACCAAAATTCCGGCAGTAGAGGTATGAATTGTAGTACGTAAAAGAACGACTTAAAGTGGTCCAATGGTGATAAAATTAAATCTAATGATTCTTATGGATGTTGAAAATATGTAATAAAAATTTTAAGTCATTTCAAATATTACGTGATTTTTAAAAATTCATGGATTATTGGTTGTTTAGGTTACTCGTCTAGAAACCAAGTTGTGTATTTAAAAAAATATGAAAAGGGCACTTAGCCGAATCCGAATGTCATGAAAATTTTTCTGGTGATATATATGTATGTTAGGAACATTGTATAAAAATTTGACAGCCATTGTAATTTTTTATGATTTTATAAAAATCGTAAAGTGTCGGTTACCAGGTTGAGATTATGCACCTATCTTAATTATGATAATAGGATAAGTTAGTTTAATTGATCAAGTATGGAATTGCTTGTTATAATGATGTTGGATATAATATTTTGAGTAGGTTTGTATACCGAGAATATTTCTTTTACTATCATGTCATAAATTAAAGAAGTTTGAGACACTTGAATCGTTGGAAATAAAAGGGAAACCATCCACTTGCAAGAAGTTAAGTAAAATTGCTACAAGTCATCAAAGTACATCCTCACCTGCAATATGATTAGAAATTGTGAAAAGTTTTAAGAATGTTATGTTTTATTATGTCATGAATGATTATGCATTACTCATTGAAAAGACTCCCTTTTTACCATTGTAATAAAGAATGTCTTTTTATGTATGTTTACATCATAGTTCATGATGCATATGACGTTTTTAAAATATATATATATATATATATATATATTGCATAACTTAATTAAGGCTTTGCACACCCAATGATGATGATGATGATGATGATGATAATGATGTTGGTCCTACAAGGTGGACTTGTCACGTTTGGTTTGGGATTAGCTACTCCTCCCCTCTTTTGATGGCGCTCCCTAATAATGTTAATGGTGCAACGCCAGGGCCCTAAAGATTAAAATGAAAGTTTTTAACATGGGAAAAAGAAAAAGGAAAGATATGCTCTTACAAAGCATGTCATATGCACTATGATGACTATATCAAAGATGAAATGATTCCTGCCACGGTTAAAGTTGTTATAATGTTTTGTGAGATTGTATAATGTACTTACTAGGCCTAACGCTTACATAAGTTAATCATGCTGCAGATAAGGGTAAGGCTATAGCTATGGATGGAGGATGGACAGACAGATATACGTGCAAGGATGGTGGTGTTAGATCACGGAGTTATGACATGAAATATATTTAAATACTGCTATATTCAAAAGTAATTCCACACGTTACGACGCACATTTATGAACTTTGGTTTGTAATAACTTATGGACTGTACTTTGCTTTCATATTTCATATTAATTATGTTAAACTAACCATTTTGCAAGTAGTCGATTAGCTGAATACCTTGAGTGTTCCGTCGAGCTATCCTCTGGTAAATAAGTATTGATGTTATTGAAAGATGCGATCCTGAGAAGTACTACCAATATACAATTGGTAGTAATTTAACTGATAAAAAAATAAATTAATTAATTAAAATTTTAAATCCATATATTCACTTGGTAATATTAAATAAAAAAAAATTTACACCAAAAATCTTAGGTTAATAATTAAATAATACTTATAAGTTTAGGTTTTTTCGTCAAATAATTAAGAGATAATGATGTAAGTTAATGGTTCCTGTGACGTCCGAAGGGGGCGTTACATAAGGCAGTCAAGGATACTACAAGATCCTCCACCAAAATTCATTTGTTGAAGAAGTTGAAGAATCTTTTGTTGACCAACTTGCAAGTTTGTGATGTTGGTGCCCATTCTTTCTTATTGATCAAATAGTTGGCGTTGGTGTGCCAAGAGCTCCCGTTGATGAGAGTAAAGTTGTTGAAGTGTGATGACTCCTTCTTCTTTATTGTCTCCTTGAGCCTCAATATTGGCCGTCTTAGCTACCTGTTGGCCATGGACTTCTTCAAAACTCATCTTGCTAATGGTGAGAGCACCACAAGCTAGATGAGGTTTGCAATGAGCAATATCCTTTTCATCGGTAAAGTGGATATTGAAATATTTGAAAATTTTTGTAAGTAGCATTCCATAGGGCAACTCGGCACTTTTCTTGCCTTTTGACACATCAATCATCGAAAGCACCAACAAAAGAGGTAGGTTTATTCTAGTCCTAGTTAGATGTAATAGATGAGGTGTTGATCTAATAAGTGAACTTCATCTTTATGATTGGCTCTTAGGAGGATGTTTGTGGTGATAAGTCTATAAATGAGGCAACTTCTAGGGGGTAAAGATAATGCATTGAGCTTTCGGGGTAATCTACCATCATCATTTTCAAAGATGACCGTAGCCATAGTTTCCTTATCAAAAATCCATGTCCTAACACCATGAATATTATCTCCATCTAAGGGCATTTTTAGTATTTCTTCTAAAATGGATGGTGTTAATTTAATCACCCTATGTTTCAAGGACACATTAATCTCCAATGGGTCATAGGACGCAACTAAATTAGCACAAAACCTCTTGACAAGCCTAGGGTATATATCTTCCATCATTGTCATTATGTTCTTCCATTGTAATCTTTCAAACAATGTTGCTACCCTAAAGCTAGCAAAATCACCAAATAGCACACACTTTCCATTTATAATTTTCCTACTAAAAAAAATTGACAAATTTCTGATTGGAAAATTCATCAAGGGTTACCTCTTTGTTGGATGTTGGTTAATGTGCAACGGGTTTTGAGAGATTAGAAGGATAGGAATCAGATTCCATGGCATTATTGAGGAAGAGCCCATAAACTTTGAAGAGAAAAATAAAGAAAAGAAGAGTGTGGTCGTAGATTGGAGAAGGAAAGGAGAAAAGTGACAAAAAACTTGAAATTTTTGTAGGAAACTGAGAGAAATCAAGAGAAACTCACCAATATTGAATGAAAATCACAAGAAATTGCATGATTGGGGCTCGGGCAAAGATTTTTATAGAGTTTAGGGTGAAAGGTGGCATGGAGGAGTGAAAACTTTGAAAGAGAATAGGGTTTAACGAGTTTGGGGGTACTTTTTCCCCAATAGATTGGTAGGCCAATCTCCAAGATCGACCGGCCGAACACTACAGTCGAGCATCTTCAAGAAAAATTGCAAAAATGTAGTTTTCAACCATTTTAAATGCATGAAACCATACATTATCATTCAAACAACATATCAAACAATGAATTGATCATTTAAACAAAAAGAGCATATCAAAAACACAAAGTCATACACAGCGAATATCACAATTTGCTTGAAGAACTATCAATGATCAAGCATGTGCATATCCAAAGGGTCTATTAGGCCAAGTCCTCTTCTAAGGTATGAAAATCATTCTAAGGCAAAAGGTTTTATAAATATATCTACTAATTGATCATTGGTGCTAATGAACTTTAAAGTGATATCCCCCTTTTGTACGTGGTCATGTAAGAAATGATGTCTAATTTCTATGTGTTTTTTGTGTGAATGCAAAGCCAGATTTTTAAATAGATTAATGGGACTTGTATTGTCACATAATATGGGAGTATGGTCATAGTCTAAACCTAGGCCTTTAAATGTTTGCTTCATCCATAGGATTTGTGCACAACAACTAGTCGCTGATATATATTCGGCTTCCATGGTTGATAGAGCAACCGAGGTTTGTTCCTTGCTAAACCATGATACTAATGCAAAGCCTAGAAAATGACACGTTCCACTAGTATTCTTTCTATCTATTATGCAAGCAGGCCAATCAACATTAGAGCAACTCATTAAATCAATATTTGGGCCTTTTGGATACCAAAGTCTTAAATTTTTAGTACCTCTTAAATATCCAAAAATTCACTTAAAGACACTAAGATGGGATTCCTTTGGATTTAATTGGAATCTAGCATATAACCCACTAAATATGACGTCGGGTGTATTAATAGTTAAATAAAGTAAGGATCCGATCATTCCTCTATATTTAGTGATGTCTACCACCTTGCCATCTTTATCCTCATCTAATTTGATTGAAGGATTCATAAGAGTTGGCATTGGCTTTAGATCTCCCAATTCAAAGCGTTTAAAGAGATCCTTCACATACTTGGCTTGATTAATGAAAATGCCTTCTTTGGATTACTTAATTTGAAGTCCAAGGAAGAAATTTAATTCTTCCATCTTGCTTATCTCGAATTCACTATGCATGTATTTTGAAAATTCCTCACACAAGAATTAAGTCATCCCCTTTAGTTTTGGTAAAAAGAGTAGTATCTGCTTTTCCAACACAAAAAATCATTTTTGATTAAGAATTGGCTAAGTCTTTCATACTAAGCTCTAGGAGCTTGTTTTAAATCATACAAAGCTTTTTTTTTAATTTATAAACATGGTCCAGATACTTGTGGTTTTTGAAACTGAGTGGTTGTGCTATATATACTTCTTCTAAAATATAATAATTTAAGATTGCACTTTTGACATCCATTTGATAAAGGGTGAATCCCTTATAGCATGCAAAAGCAATTGACATTTTAATAAGCTATTATGTGCGGTGCATGGTGCGTCTTGAAGTTGTTGCACACCATAATATATTTATGCCTTATTTTACTGTAGGTTCAATTTTTGGTTTAAGAAAAATAAGCTGTTATGCTACTAGATCCTATAAATGCTGAGACCTTACATGGCACTGTCGGACGATTTCTAAGGTCATCCAAAGTGTTTATCAAAGTTATATCCTATGAGGTGCTCATTTATTGGGCACAATGGACATTTTATGCCTTGGTACCGTCAATGCTATATGGCCTATCTTACGGGGTGCTCCTTCAGGGCACAACAAGCACGGGGTGCTCATTTAGGATATAATGAAACAATATAATTTTTCATTCTTTCCTTTCTTTCACTAACAACCTGGGATGTGTGAGAAAGAATTTGAGATAAAATTTCAAATTTCAAGTAATTGATTTGTTTGATAAACGGTGAACCAGGTAATTTTGTTTATGTTGATATGAGATTTTATTTTAATGACTTTATAAAGATTATATTGATAATATACTACTAGAAAGAAAACTGAGAGGCAAGTAATAGATTTCCTACTGGGTATTGTGTGCTCACCCTCCCCTTGCTTTCCTTTTCAAGCTACTCGAATTGGTACTTGATGTTTAGGAAGGTCGTCGATACTCCTTGCTGCACCATTGGCATTCTCCCTTTAATTTTTCTAGTGCATGGATGATATATGAAATTAACACTTCCACTAGATAATTGGTTATTTATAAACTTTGTTTAAACTGTTATTTGAATTTTTTTATTTTTATTTATTTTCACTAAAGCTACGCTACTGTATTTTTTACTTTTTTGACAAACATTCATTTAAATTTTGGATATTTTAATTTTTAATTTTCTATTTGTATTTTATCTTTTATTTTAAAGACTCCAGAGCATATTGAATTGTTTTTATGAATTTATAGGTCCCATTACAGTTTCCCAGTGTTTTGGCTTTCTAGATCTTCAAAGATAATTCTTTCAATTAAGTCACTACCCTTGGTTTTGGGACGTGACAATTAGCGTATCAGAATGATGGTCTTAAGGTTCTTAGAATTTATCTTGTTAGGTTTTAATTGGTTTGAGTCAACTATTACGAGGTAATCATTTGAAATGTAAACTCCATGCACTAGGTAGTCAAGCTAATGAGCTTGATGTCCGTGTTCATAGTTGATTTTTACATATTTATTGGCATTATCTTATGCTTACCCTACTAGAATTTAGTTTCTCTTAGATTTTTACTTTATTGATGATGTCGTTCATGTTTCCTTTTGGGTATATTTTTGAATTTGAAAGCCTATTTACTTATTTTATGTTATGCAGTGACTTATAGTTCCAAGCGACACTAGTTCCTTATGTAATGTATTTTCAACATGTATTTGCGGTTTAGTGATTATTTAGGTGAAGAAAAGATGAGTGAAGCTTGTCCTTAGATTTTGTTCTTTATGTTGTGAGAAGAGTATCCACTAGGTTTAAATTTGTTTTGATTAAGTAACAAACTTCAACTTGTAGCTCTTAGGACTAAGCGATTGATAAGTTCATGGTAAATGTTGGAGGAGATAAGCGTTGATGAAAATCTTGGTGTCATTTTGATTTATTGATTTTGATATTTCCAGTCTTTAGTGTGGTGGTTGAGATCTTAGGGATTTAAGTCTTATTTTGAAAGTTGGAAAGTATGTTATAGATGGTGTAAAATGATTTTATTTGACTATATTGTAATGACCAGGGAAATTCATTAATAAAATCTAATATTTAATTAGGTTTAATTAACAAATTTACCCTTAAAAATTGTAGGTTTTGTAAAAATTGTGATAATGTATAATAACCAGTATTGATCAAAAATTTTACTGCAAACATGATGCAGTGTTTGATATTGTTAATATAGATTTTATGAGTTTAAATACTCAAAAATTTGTAAATAATATCCTTAAAATGAATTTTATATCACAAGTAATTGTAAAATTGTAAGATCAATGGATAGGTAATTAGGTATAAATAAGATATAGAGTTCACCAAAACTCTAAACCAGTGTGAAAAGGGGGCTAAAGCAGTATAGGTATACTGCTAAGTGAAAACATAAATATGAGAAATGTTATGTTTGTCCTCCAAAATACACCAAAGGCAAGTTAAATATTTTATGCAGTCTAATGATATGTTTTGCACTGATTTTACCATGGCAGTGTAAGAAAAATACTATGTGGTGAAAAATTACACAGTGTAAATTTTTGGAGCCCACCAAGTGGACAACCAATTGGATTTCATTGGGCCACCATGCCATTAAAGGTGGCCCAATCATATTAAGCCACCTTGAGTAAACCAAATGATTACTTGGTGAGTCACCAAGTGGGATAGGCATGAATTTAATGTGAGTGTAGCCAAAAAATTTTCACTTCTTCTTCCTCCAATCCCACGGTAGCCATTGATGAGCTTTCCCAAAAATTTTTCAACTTCACATCTTTGCAAAATTAACCCCAATTAAGTTCAAGAAACAAAGCTCAAGAAATTTCATCAAGTTTTAAGGTAAAAACCTAAACTTTTTTCAAGGTTTTTTAGGGTTTTTCTTGGGTTAAGGAAGGAAAGTTGATTCAAAATATTTTTTGTATGAGAAATGTTTAGGAAAGAGTTTCAAAGGAGCCCTTAGAAGGCTAGAAGCACAAAGTGTTATTTGAGTAAGTTTTGATTCTTTAAATTTAAAGTTTAATGATTTTTGTTTTAATTTTTATTATTTCAACAAGCATGTGGGTTCTTAAACAAATTTTTGGTTAAATTCCATAGATATATGATTTATGGTATGTTGATGTTGTGAAAATTAAGGGTTGATTGTGCAAAAGGGTAGTTTATGCAAAACATGTTATTTTGTAATTGTAATGCTAGTTTTGCAAAGACGATGATTGGGCATGAAAATGGTTTAGACAAGGGCTGGAGATGTGCTGTTTGAAAATAGATTTTTACAAAAATGACCCAATGACTAAATTGCTAGAAAAAGTTTTCCCCTGGTGAATTTGAAAAATGCCCAAAAACACCCCTGTACAGTGAGAATTTCAAAAAAGTTAAAACACAAAAGTTGTAGATCACGACGAAACTGTTAGGTAATATAAACAATTCGTAAAAAATCTCAACCGTTTGTGAGATTTTAATTTTACAAGAATTTTTAAAATTGGAAAAAATTTTTAAAATGGCAAAAATGTTATTTTTTTAAAGGATTTTGAATATGGTATTTTGAACAAAAATATTCCTCATGAAAAATAGAAAATTTTGGTTTAAAGAGATTCATTTTAGTTCTGGGAGTAAAATTGTCAAAATTTTCAGTTAAGGGGTAAAATTGTAAAGTTTCATTAAAATGGGGCATTGATGTGAAATAAGGAGATCCGACCCACTAGGATATTATTTTAAAATTAGTATGCAACTATTTTCGTTAAAATAGCAAAATCGAGCTTTGGAAGTTTAGGAGGTCCACTGAGGACAAAATCGTCATTTTTGCCCAAGTAACCCTAACTACTCTGAAACGTTCCAAAAGGGAAAAAAGAATGATTAGAAAGATTTTTGCCCTTTGTTAGAGACGATAGGGTAAAGTTAGATAGAAATAAGAAAACCAAGACTAGCGGAGTTATATATAGTTATGCAACTCGATTTATTAATTTACGATCGTTTCGTATTGAGACATAGAGGAAATAGTAAAACTCAACTAATAGCTTTGTAATTGGCCAATAGGATCCTATAAGTCTAGGAAAGAGGAAACTAAGGTTGACTTGCGCAGCACTCGAACCAATTAAGTACCTATCCCACCTACAGTATAGAATTCTAGGTATAGAATATGATGTATGTATATGTATACCTGCGTGTATATCAAGGTGTATACCTATGTGTATGCCATAATATGAATACCTATAAGATATTGGTGTGTACCTGTGAGTATACAAGATAAATACCTGTGCGTATATTATGTTGTACACCTATGTATATATTGATGTGTACCTGTAAGTATATATACGTACGTGTACTATACCATACAAGAGTATTTATGTTTGCGTATAATATGTGATTGTCACTTCATGCATGGTATAATAACCATAATAATTAGATTGGTAAATATATCGCTAGAAATTAAGGAAAGTGTTGTACTGACTCCTGACTAAAGAGAAGTTTAAGGATATAATATGGTCACGGTGTCACGTAGATCTATGCGCAATGGTACAAACACTTGGACCCTAGCTGAAGATAAGACATGACAATGATAAAGAATGTTTATAAGAAAGTATAACTAGATCATGCATTTTATTAAATGTGCATGTGAGCTGTATTGGGACTTACTAGGTGTAAGCTCACTAAGTATTTCATGCTGTAGGTATTCCAACAAGAAGGTCAGAATAATTTCATAATTGAGCTAGCGGAGGGATGAGTAATGTGCAGAATAGGTATGGATACCGCCAAAGTTTTGTTTCCGCTGTAACCTATTTTATGTTATTTTGAAACGTAATGATTAGCAAACAGTATTGTAAAAGAAAGGTTATTTATGTAAATATATGTATATGTTTGTATTTTGAAAGTTGCTAAAATCAGTATATGTAAAATATTTATTTAAAAAAAAGTCTCCCTAAGTTTTTCCTCTATACGTAAGTAAGAAAAATGTTTATTACAGCCCGAAAGAGGCGGATTGTGGCATATATTGATTTTAGACTAATAATAAATTGTTCTCTTGAGAGATTTGGGGCTTAGAAATATGTGAATCTTAGACCTTACTAACTTGGAGATTTGCGTTAAGTACCGTCTCAAGTTGTATGATGTGAGGAGGTCTTCAAATTGGTTTTTTTATGATCATGAAATAGTTGAAAATCATATTAAGAGACAAAATAAATTTTAGTTATCAATGACAAGATCATTGTATAGAGTCTTAGCCTAAACATTGTGTTGTAAAAAACACATGGATTCTTGAGATATTACAAACTTAGGTTTTGTTATTCGGTTAAGAAGTAGCTTGACTTTAAACACTGGTATTTGGGAGTATCAATATGATTCAAAGTATTATAATAAGATTTTAGTTCGTTTATTTTAGAGGTTTCATCATTATAAGGTATGAGATCATTTAACATGAATGTTTAGAGCAAGCACCTGTTTTAAATTAGAAAGCATTTTAGGATGTACAGATAGGAAATTGGATGATGTGATCCTTTGTTGAATTTTAGAAGAATATTTATCAATTATATTAGCGCAGCTTGTAAAAAAAAAAAAAAAAAAAAAAAATAATTTTAAAATCGTTTGAATAGAAAGGTTAAAGAAATAAATGAATCGTCATAATAATTAAACAGATAGAAATAACATTAAAATAATTAAATATGGGGTGGAACGCGTATGAGTCCCACTGGCCCACATATTGTGCACACACATATAGTACTGACAATATTATGATACAACCACAGTCCAGAACGAAAGAGAAGTTAAAGTCTTACATGCCTTGAATGATAAATTAACCTACCAAATGCTTCTGCTGATCGTAAGTCCGGTCGACGGACTCTTCTCCAAACCTATGCTGATATCCACCTAGGGTTAAGATTTTAAAACAGATAAAATGTGAGCGAAAGGCTCAGTAGGACTATATTTAGAAAATTATTCAATTTTATAAGAAATTGCGTAAATCAAATAAACATATAAAAATGAACTAGAACAATCATCGAATAAATAATTAAATGTAAAATTAAATAAAATATAATCTTCCCAAATAATTCAAATAGATTAATTCAAAGAGTACCATTTTTCCTTTCCTAGGCAAACCATACATGACTCACCACCGTAGTGACCCAGCTGGGTTTCGGGACCTCCCCCCAAGGTCGTTCACTACACAACCCGATCTTTGATATGGCATCATGCCCTAAAATATATATACATATATCTCTTTGATTCATAATATCTCTTCTTTACCATATATAAGCATTTATATTCATTATAAAGTTTACTATGAACATTTCTCAATCAATCATTTGTAAAGATATTTAAATAAAATCATTTCCCAACCTGTCATTGAAAACATTTGATAAAAATCCATTTTTGGCTTAAATCATTTTTTGAAGTAGGGCTACCAAAGAGAAGGGGTAGAAGTCCTACCTCAATACTCGTACCGGTGTCTCACACCGTAATCCCGATCCGCTATACGTTAGCTCCGCGGATCCATGCACAAACCCTAAATGCATAGTAACTTAGCTCATTAGCATCTAACCCGTGGTATCCTATGATACTAAATCATCTCATGGTGTCCTAATGTTCCATTTAGGTTTATAAAACCATTGTACAAAGTTGAAATTTAAATCAGGGTTCAAAACAGTTTAAAACGGGTGAAAATCACAAAATTTCTCCTGGCTCGGTCGGCCTGCCGGTTCCCCTTGTTCGGCCTCCCGGACTGCACAGTTCGGCCTGCCGGAGGAACAGGTTTGGTCGGTCGAACATCTCCAGGTTTGGCCTACCGGTCGGATGAATCCGGCCTGCCGAACACGAAGTTCGGCCTGCCGATTTGGGAAATTCCAAAAATTTTCACGCACGGGTCTCGGCATTCCCAAATTCAAATCCTCAAATCTAACCTGTTTTCTCAATTCCCAGGCATGGATAATCATCATAAACAATAGAAAATCATAATAGAACACTTTTGAATGAATTAAAACAAGTTTTAAACAAGATTCTTGCAAAAATCCAAAAATAGAGAAAATAGAGGAAAAATGAAAAATCTTGATTCTAATCCATTTTTGATGAAATGAAGTTTACATTCTAGCTAATCTAAGTCCATCTAACTTAGATTGAAGCTTTTCTAGGCTTAGAAACTCTAAAATTTCAAAATGCAAGAAAATCTTGAAAAATAGAAAAACTTTGAGTTTTAAAATCTAACCTC
>CAMOHE010051850.1:0-14801 GCA_946598075.1 Artocarpus hirsutus | reverse complement strand
TATAAGAGGATATCACTACTCCTAAAGAGGAGCTATGGATCCCATATCAATGAATAACAGGTCTACATCATCAAGAGTCATGCCTCCAACGTACCGGCATGCATACCACTATTAAGATGTAGGTGTCACCATTTGGCACATCAAAAGACACAAGTCATGACAACGGGCCCACTAGTCATCTCAGGATTAAGATGCAATACAAATGATTGTCTAAAGTGAATCGATTTGCCAAGACAGAATTGTTAATCCAAATCAATTCACTTTATGTCCCGATCTAACACATCGTCACCTATGACAATGTGCCAATGTTTCTATTCAAGGAGTCCACCTCCGATGGTCAAGACAAACCATCTCCCAATAGGGATATAGACAACATAACAATCTTTATATGAATAAAGCGCCCAACTTTATTCCCTCGATTGCGGATCTTATGATTTAGACCGTCACCTTAAGAATCGTGTCTACCGCATAATCTGTCCATCATATGCCCAATTCTTAAAGGTTTAGACCGACAGTCTCAGACTATTGTTTGCTTATCATACATTCAACAAATATGAATATAAAGGGGACAATATTTGGTATATATATAAATAATAAATTCTTTATTGATAAAAATGTCTCCAAAAACTCATTACATTTTTACTCCATTAGGGCATACATGTCTAACAGTAATTCCATCTACATCTTTGACATTTGGGAATTGAATTTCAAACCTCAATAGAGGTTAAAGTATTGAGACTGCTTTACATACTTTGATTGACAGCAAACACGTTCTGAAATTCTGGTTTCCCTAGTGCCCTCGTCAATATGTCATCGTTACCAACGAACAGGAAGGTCCTTTACTTTATTGCATTGTGTACTCATCCTGTAAAACAACTACAAATGTTCTTAACATGCTTCAATAGTTTTTAAATTATAAATTAATAATTTGAGTTCAATAAACTTATAATCAAGTTCCCAATTTGTGCTACTTTTGGATTTTTAAATAACCCATTGGGACTTTAACATAATTTTACCCACAACTCCTTCCGGGTTGGTAGCACACCTGTCTTAGCTAACTTTATTATGTTATGTTAGTAACATATTAATAATAGAATAATTAATACATGCAATACGAGTAAGATAATAATATACTAATGACTACTTGAACTTTTAATATCCATCTTGGCCAACCATAGAACTGTATTCATTTTCCACTCTTATTTTTCTTGCATTAGTTAATAGCAATTGGAATTCAGCTAAACGTCAATACTTGACATGAGATTCCCAATTGTCATTATTTATAGAGAGGTAGTAGTATACCACCGTAGGAGGCCGCTTAAATACATTTTTATCATCCTTTGGAATGGGAAGGTTGGGCATACAAAAGTGACATAGAGGTTGGATCTAATCCCCTTTGCTAATTTGCGTTAAATCTTCAAAGCTTATCCAAATTAGTTCTTTTACTTGGTCCAAATCTGTAGTCCTCCAATCTCTAATCCATAATAGAACGTGTTCTCGATTATGTTCATCTTGCAACCACTTCTCATTTCCTGCTCTTTTTGGGTTTGGTTTTTTTAATTCTTTCATCCACACCTCAATGAAAGGCTCCACTTCGTTAGCATTATGCAAGACATAAAGATAAGTTTGCTCCAACTCCCCTCGATTTACCAAGGATGGATTGCCAATAGATAGTCCCCTAGCCTCATTGTTTATTGTCTTTGGCAACCTAATTGCTTCTACATTGGATAAGTACTTGAAGCAAAATTCAATCGATTCTTCAGCTATGTAACTTTCTACGATACATCCCTTCAGCCTATTTTAGTTCTTCACATAGCCCTTCAAAACCATTATATACCTTTCAAATAGGTACATCCATCTCAAATATATCAGTCCACATAACTTAACTTCACATACTAAGTGCACCGCTAGATGAATCATGATGTCCAAAAATGTCGGTGAAAATACTATTAGAAAAATATTACGCAGTGGAATTTTAAAAAAAATTTGTACCGGAGTAATTTTCAAAACACAAGTTTGATATGCTATATGCATAAATTAACTAGATCTTACTAACCTTATTTTTCAAAAAGCTCCCACAATCTATGAAGAGAAAGGACGTTGTAGAATAACTTCAACCAACTGGCCTTCTTTGTTATTCTCTATCCATAACCACTATGTGTGTGGGTACACTAGTACAACTCTTCCGCCAAGCGACTCTCCTTCCAACCAATTGAGAAAACCCAAAGCTATAGTTCGTGATGTGTGAACAATAGCTTAGAGGGAGTTTCAAAGTCTCACCAGTAGAGTCTCACTCTTAATCTCTCAATTGATTAAATAACATTGAGTCCCACTCCCCTACATATAAAGGTTGAGCCCAAGGGTCAGTCCTTATCAGATAAGACCTCAAAAATTTGAATCAAAATCGATATGTGATAAAATATGGATGAAAATGCATGATCTATTTATCGCTTGGTCGGTAGGCCGAACTAGCAGATCGGCCTAACAAACTTAAAGATCGGCCTATCAAACTTATGATAAATGATCCCTGCGATTCTTTTATTTCCCACTTGAGATTCTTGGGATAAAGTCTCAGTTTTAATTCAAGTAACCCAATAGAGAAGTTATTTGATTAAAATAGTCATATCTAGATAATCTCTAGACAAATAAATATTCTTGATAATTCAACAAATTTATCTTGAATTAATTCAAAATTAATCCAACTGATAAAGAGACATGAATTATCCGATCCCGATAATTCAACAAGTTTATCTTGAATTAATTTTTACAAAATTGATTCAAGCGATAAACAAAATGAATTATCTAATCCTATCAAATTTTAGCCAATTTAATAATTTGACGTAAGTCATCAATTATTGGAATAGCACACCGTATTGTTATAGGATTTATTACAAGCTAGCAAAGGGGAACTGATGGATCTATATAGTTCAAGCTCTTGATAATTATGAAACCCAATGTCCTAGATATACATTTCATAGTTATCAACTCCAATGTTACTCTACTAAAAGCTTAAAGCAACATTCTCAAACTATATAGAATTACGAAGACTATATAGTTAAGTCTCCATGACATATTATAATGTATCGTATCCTCGTAGGATTAGTCATAATTAGCTTAAGGATAAATTCTGTTTTACCTTTTCGATTATTTTTCTCTTACGTTCCATTATCTCACCATCGAAAACCTTACCATCCAAAGACATTATACCATTCGGTTACACCTATGTATCCAAATGGTTGAGCACTCTAGCTTCCCAATTACAGGATAAAGCATATAAAAGGATATCAACTACTTCTAAAGGGGAGCTATGGATTCCATATTTATGAATAACAGATCTATACTATTAAGAGTCATGCCTCCAACATCCCGACATGCTTACCAACATCAAATCTGGATGTCATCCTTTGGTACATCAAAAGACATAAGTCAAGACAACAGGCCCATCATTCATCTCAGAATTAAGATACAACACATATGATTGTCTAAAGTGAATCAATTTGTCAAGATAAATTATTAATTAACTGGCCTATCTCAAATCCAAACACGATTGGAAATCTGAGTTTGTGTATTCTAGAGGAGTTAAGTCCTTACCCGTATATGCAAGCATATACCCTCAAGTCCTTCCTAGGTACTTGAAAATATGCTTGACCACAATCGAATAGTTTGGTCTCCGATCTGCTTGAAATCAACTTACAATCCCAATTGTATAACAAATATCCCTTTGCATGCAAAGCATGGCATATATGAGACTATCCACTGTCGAAGCATAAGGCACTTTCTTCATGCATTCTCTTTCTTCATTAGACTTTGGAAAGTCTTTCTTAGAAAGAGTAATTCTAGACCTAGATGGTTGCCCACCTTCTTTTGAACCTACATTGCAAACCTCCTGAGAATCTTATCTATGTAGCTGGCCTGGGACAAAGCTATCATTTTGTTCTTCATATCCCTAAAGATCTAGATACCTAGAACAAAATTAGCCTCACCTAACTCTTTCATATAAAACTGCTTAGTCAACCATAATTTGACCGATGATAATGCCCCAATGTCATTGCCCATTAGTAGAATGTCGTCTACATAGAGCAGTAGAAAAACCACCTTCCCATCCCTGATGTGTTTGTACACACATGTCTCATCCACATTTTGTGCGAGCCTATAAGTCTTAATCACTTGATCAAATCTTATGTTCTAAGAATGGGAAGCCTACTTAAGTCCATTTATTGACTTTAGCAGCTTACAAACCTTACCCTCCTGACCCTTGACCTTAAACCTACCTGGTTATTTCATATAAATGAACTCATCAAGATAGCCATTTAGAAAGGCCATCTTGACATCTATCTGTCAAATCTCGTAGTCAAAAGTGGCAGCTATGGATAAGAGAATATGGATGAATTTAAGCATAGGTACAGGCAAAAAGGTTTCCTCATAATCAATACCTTTCTTTTACGTGTATCCCTTAGCTACCAGTCTAGCCTTAAAAGTTTTGACCTTTCCATCCACTCCACTTTTCCTCTTATAGATCTACTTACACCCTATATGTTTTACCCTTTTGGGAAATCAGCAAGCTTCTAGGCCTGATTAGTCTCCATAGACTTCATCTCTATGTTCATGGCCTTTGTCTAGAATATCGAATCAACAACCTCCATAGCCTCTGCATAAGAGTAAGGATCTCTATCATGTTCATTTGGCTCAGCCAACTAGGCCTTACCATTAAACATATACCTCTCGGGTTGATACTCGATCCTCCCACTACGCCAAAGCCCCTTAGGTTGTTGTTTGGGTTTGTTTTGTTTTTCTACACTAATTGAAATAGTTTCATTTGGCACCACTGTAGTGATCGAATTACTTCTCAACTCCTCAAGCACCACTTTGCTTTGAGGCTTAAAGTCGTTCATGTAACTTTCCTCAAGGAAAGTTGCATTAGTTGAAACCATGACTTTATTTTCCTTTGGGTTATAGAAATAACCCCCTTTAGCCCTTTTTGATATCCTACAAACATGCAAACTTTCGAATGTACTTCAGACTTATTCACATCCCTAAACAAGACATGAAGACATCCCTATATGCGAATATGGTTTAAGGATGTCCTTTTTCCCATCCACAACTCATGAGGAGTTTTAGGAACCGATTTTGAAGGCATATTGTTTAAAAGATAACATGCAGTTTGCAGTGCATATCCCCAAAAGGGCAAAGCAATGATGAATAACTCATCATGGACCTAACCATATCCAACTAAGTCCTATTCCTTCTCTTAGCCACACTATTCTGCTACGAAGTGCCTTGCGTGGTCAAATGGGATAAAATCATATTCTTTAATAATCATAAAGGTATTCACCATCTCGATCGGATCGAAGTGCCTTTGTGGGTCCACTCAATTGCTTTTTCACTTCAGTTCAAACTCCCTGAACTTCTCATAAGTTTTTCTTTTGTGGTGCATTAGGTACACATACCCATATCTTGAGTAATCATCAATAAAAGTGATGAAGAACTTGTATACTCCTAGTGCCCTGATGTTTATAGTCTGCAAACATCACTATGCACAAGTTCCTTTGGCCCTGTTGGCCTTAGACCCAAATGGTCTTTATGTCATTTTACCCTCTAAACAAGATTCACATTGTGATATAGATTCTGTAATGCCCCCTTACAAACGTCATAGATGTTACGTTCATCCTTGTTAACAATATTTGAGATAAACCATTCAAATAAAGTAAGGTTTATTAAACATATCCCAGGATCTATGCGTACAGTTTTGTTTTAAAAACATTTACTTCAAAACCATTTTATATTTATTTAAATAGTTTATCAATGCCAAATCAATAAAACCATAATTCAAATAAAATTTTAAACAAATTTTAAAATCTGTTTAAACAATTCGATAGTCCAAACTTCAGATACCAACAGGCCAAACAAGACTGGCAGTCCGAACTATTAGTGATGTGCCATAGGTCAATTATGAAATGACCACATAATGACTTCATTACATTTGCATTTTATTAATAAAAAGGCATTTTCATTATTATTATTATTATTTTATGAATAGTTAATTCTGCCTAAGATCATCAAGTATGTGACTTGATAGTAAAACTCTTAGGTGAAAATTAAATTATATTCTTAATTATCCCTAGTCGATCATTACTATTGGGATAATAATGAATGAAGACTAGTATGAAGTTTGACTGATGATTATGTTTTACTAATCATGCGTATGAGATATTAAGTCAACTCATATTAAGTTTGACTGATGTTTTACATATTTGAGAAATGATGTATTAGATCGACCTGCTATGAGAATACTACATGGGTAATTGTCATAAGTGATTCTTATCACAATAGTATTATCCTAGTCCTCTGATATGAAATCATCATGGTTTCCTACATGACAAGTTCTATATTTTGACACAATCTAATATTATCTTTAACAGGATGATGGAATAGATTGTCGTTGGATATAAAGTGAATCATGTGAGGAATGTGAGTGATTAAGAAGGAACTTGTCCCTCATTTATCATAAGAAAGATATCTATGGGCCCCTCGATAAGTTAAACTGAAGTAAAATGTATGGCCATACTGGAATGAATTGATAAGGGTTATCAATATCAGTCTACTTAAGATCGAGAAATAATATGATTAAATAGTATAAGGATGACATAAACCATGCCTTATGTTCAATCAAAGTATCTAGAGACAAAAGGACTTTAATACTTATTGTGGATTAGGTTATGTCGGATCATTGACATTCACATAACTTGGGTAATCATAATGTCTTGCTAGAGGCCGCTTATGATTTGTGGGCTAGAAACAGAATTATAAGTCCACTACCAACGTTATGTGAACCTACAAGGTTGTACACTTAGAACAGACCAAGAACAAATTTTGGGTTAACTGTGTCTAGGTTTGATAAACCTGATAATGTCCAGATTCGATATACTAGATATGTCTAAGTTCATTGAATCTGACATTATCTAGATTATCTAAATCATATTCGAATTACTGATATTATCTAGATTATCTGAATCATATTTGAATTACTGATATTTTCTAGATTTTATGAGTCATATTCGAATTACAGACATTATCTAGATTATATGAGTCATATTCGAATTACAGTTTACCCTATTTACAATCTAACTCTATCTCAAAGTCAACAGATATATATATATATCTGCTTTAGGGTTTTTAGCCAAAATTAAGCAGAAAGAAGGTGTTCTATCATTCTAAAAGAGCGAAAAACATTAAAACCCTAAAATTAGAGAGAGTCTTTTAACGCAAAAGAAAGGGTGCTAGCACACCAATTCATTTTTGAGAGAGTCTATTCGTGTGGATACCTGCAGAGGACGTTACTCTAAGTAACAATGTCTGAATCCGATTTCGATTGCTAAAAGCTCAAGTTAGGGTGTCACCGGAGTGAACCCGCTCTCTCTCTTCTAGAATCTTGCCTGTTTTGTCATCCTGGTAAGATTCGATGACTTTATTATCAATCTAATCGAATTGCATGGATCATACGAAGGTTTTGTGGGAATTAATTTTTAATTTTCTGCTGCGTATTTGAATCACAAAATCCAACAAAACCTAACACAAACTTCAACCACCGTCAGGCCATTCGAGGTTCTACAAAATCATAGTTTTTTAAAACACTTGCACTTGTTTACATCAAAGTGCAAAAAATAAACATATAAAGAAATAAAACATGGTTCAAAAATTTTAAAATCTTTCTTGGTGCTCTTCCGTTTTCAACCTATCGTTCATTGGTCACACGCCCATTCTTGCCCTCCACCTATTCCATGATCTTCTTACCTTTATCTACAATAAAATCATAAACTAAGTAAGCAAAAGCTTAGTAAATACACTTTCTTATCTCACAATTTTAAACATTTTATGAACACCTATATGAAAGATCATAATCATAATCATCATTAACATAATAGTGCACTTGTCATAGTTTCATCTAGAACATATCTTCCATTATGATTATGCATATTAAAACTTTATTCATTTTATCTTTGGGGGCCCAAGTGTTGCACCATTATCATCATCGTAGGTGCGCCAATATGAGAGGAGAGAGATAGCTAATCTCAAACCAAACATGATAAGTCCAACTTTGAACATCATAAACATAGGCATAAACATAAACATAGGGTGTACAACACTTGATTAAGTGATATATATATATATAAGCTTTAACATACCTCGTCATTAAAACATCTTTTAAACCTTCTTGTTGCAACAAGAGCTTTCATGAGAAGAAAATATGTAAAAACAAACTTAAAAATTACCATAAAACATGTTCTCAAAACTTTTTCATGTTGTAGGTGAGAATGTACTTACTTGACTTGCTTGCTTAAACCTTATCTTAGATGACATCACCGTAGTCTCGATGTGCTCATTTCTTGGTGTGTTCATGTCATATATCCATATACAAATAAAAATAAATTTCATTCTCATGAAATCATCCAAAACCATATGACATTATTCATACTTTTGTCTCAAGAAATACATGAACATAATTACACTTTACTAACTTATAAATATTCATGCAAAAATTGCAATACTAATACATGCCTGACCCTTATGTATTCATAATTTAATAACTCACAATTCATTCACAATTAGGGCATGAGACTTTGCAGGGACATAATTAACATATATATTTAAATTACCCTTATTTTTCATTAGCCATAAAAATTCCATTAGATAAATAAAATAAGTCATTCAATTTGGAACACAAAATCTCCCAGCAATACAAAACAGTGAGCAACCCTAACAAATATTCATATAATACATTATCTATATCACGAAATAATTTCATAAAATTCCTACATGTATTGAGCACCTAAAATTACAACATATCCAAAAATTAGCTTTAAATAAATTTTCCAAAATTCAAAACGTGCATTAGAATTCAAAGACAAAATAAACCTTAAACACATAAAGTAGTGAGCAACACAAGATCATCATACTCAAATAATTAAAATAAAATTGCATTGACCCTAAAATTTTTATGACAACCTATAAACATATAAATACAATACCACAGAGAGTCCCATTGTGAAATAAATTCGTTTGGTCATACGAAGAGGTCACATAAGCAAGAAGTCCAAAATTCACTAATTTAACAGCCATAAAGACCTATCTTAAAGAAAATTCAAGAACTCATCAAATATTCATCAAAGGATCACGAAATTTTCCAGATCATAAGCTAACCTATGCATGAATATTTTCACAAAATTTCATTCAAATCACAATTCATTTGCCCTATGAACAAAGATTGTACTTTTATGCAACATACTAATCAGCAACCATTAAACTATGGGTAGCAGTGAATAAAAATTTCACAACTCAACATAGAAAACCCCAATTGCTATGATTTGAGGAATATCAAATAACACATATATAAATATCATATTAAAAATTCATAACAAATGGAAATTTATAGACAAAGTTATGGGGGTTGGATTAAAGGAAAAAATACAATTACTACAGCAACTTAGAATGAATTCTTACCTCAAAACGATTCTTCTCCAATTTTCTTTGAATTCGCCCAAGGAAAGACTTAATATTTCTTTCAAATTTTTGTAGAGAATAAGAAAGAGAAGGGGAAGAAAACATGGAGAAGAAAGAGAGAGTGTCTGAGAAAATTTTAGAGAGAAAAAGGGAGAGAAAACGATGGAGAGAGAGAGAAAAATTTACGTGAATGATATTATACGATGGCTAATGGTCTCTTTAATATTAGAAAATATATTATTTTTAGAAAAAGATATTTACACATGGGAGAATGGAACAAGATAAGGAATCAAAATCAATGGTTTGCTGTAACTACCAAATCTTATGTTTTCAAATTGGGAAACCTTATCACAAATCAAATTATCTTTTAAAAAGAAAAAGTCAAACCTTCCCAAACATGGATAAGGAAAGAGATAAAAATATATCAATTATTCAAAATTCTCAAATAAAATTAAATTAATCATCAATACCACAAGTTTAAAATTATCTGTTGATTTCCCGTTAGCAGCGTTTGGCCTGCCAAAGTTGTGAGCTTGGCCTGTCGATTAAATCCATCGGCATCCTGTTTTGGAAGAGAAATTCGGCTATCAAAGTGCCACTTAAAGATACCAAAAATAAAATATTAAATATTTATCATGCATACATAATAAATGACATGAACACCTGGAATACATCAATTCCACATGACCATCACTCTGTCATAATTCTCAAATAAATAGTCAGTAACATTATATCATAAAGAAAATACTTAACATCATTAAATATCTCTCATCAACCGTTACAAGAAAAATGGCAGGTATTACAGATTCCACCTTTAAGTGACTTAAAGATCCATCCTTTTCCAACTTTTGAATCCTATTCAGGTTAATATGACCAAGTCACAAATGCCAAAGATAAGTCTTATTAGAGTGAAAAGTTTTTAAGTCTTTTAGAGTCATTATCATTTATCTCAGCTTTAAACACTAAATCGATCTTAGGTTTGATAAAATATAGATTATTTTGCATCCATCCAGAACAAATAAAAGATTTGTTTTTACAAATCACCATTTTATTATTAAAAGAAACCAAATAGGAGTCTTTAAATAAATAAGCTATAGAAATTAAATTCCTATTAAATTTAGGAACATAAAAGCAATCTTGTAAAATTAAAATATAATAATTATTAGAATGAAGATGGACATTTCCCAATGCTTCAGCTAAAACCAAAGATTTATTGCCCATCCTAAGCGTGTAGTTTTCACGAAATAGACTTCTCGTTTCTTCAAACCCCTACAAAGAAACACAAACATAATTAGTTGCTCTAGAATCTATAATCCAAGTGCCACTAGAATCCTTAACCAAACATGTTTCTAAGTGCAAAAGATCACACCTACCTCTTCAGGAAAGGAAGTCCTTAAAATTCTTTTTTATGTGCCCAACCTTTCTGCAAAAGAAGTACTTTAGCTTCTTTGGGTTCTTCTACTTCTTCTTCTTCTTGTTCTTGCCGATAGTAGGAATAAAAGACTTCCCGCTCTTGGCCTATTGGTTTTTTCCATTCATTGGGTCAAGATTGGAACTAAAGGCAGCTGCAAAGTTAGCCTCGCCACCAGTAGAAGAATCCCTGATCAGCAGTTCAAACTCCTATAACTATTTCATCAACTTCATCAAGGTAATATCCCATCTATTGCTCAAATTAAATGTAGCTCTAAATGGAATGAATATCTTTGATAGGGTTTCAAAGATCATATTCATCTGAGTTTCAGCATCGATGTCAGCACCATTGGTTTGAGCGTTAGCAAGGTAACCTACGACAAATGTCATATGCTCCTTTACAGATGTTCTCAGTCTCTACTTGTAGTTCAAGAGTTTTCGAAGTGCCTCTTGCCACTTTGTTAAGGCTTGTTCTCCAAACATGTCTTCTAGATTAGCCAAGATCTACCTAGCACTCTCATAATTCTCATGTTGAACCTACAGCACTCGTAGGCTAGGGAGGACACGAAGCTGTCAGCACAATTTTTAGTTTCTCAAAGGATAGGATGATCTTTATGTTCCATTTCCAATCATTATAATTCTCTTTGGTTAATTATTTTTTGTCAAGTATTGATGATAAAGCATTTTTAAACATCTTTGATCTATAATAAAAAATCATATATCAAACATATCATAATAATTTAGTAAGTAACACAATCATGTATAGCATATAAATGTGTTTATTTGTCAAACCCTTGAAAATATCACAACCTTACAATGATAATTCCCAACACAAATTCAACAAGCTTCTAGGGGAGTCTTGCCAAATTCAATTAGGAACACGGATCTAATGAAAATACAGTACATAGTAAAATTCTTAAATTTTTTTTATACCAGAGTATTTTTTGAAGCACAAGTTTGACACGCTATATGCATAAATTAACTATATCTTACTGTCATGACCGAGAAAATGTCATTAATTAAACCTAATATTTTATTAGGTTTAATTAATGAATTTACTTTTAAAAGAATGTGATTTTTGTAAAAGTTGTAATTTTTGTACAAAATTACGATAAAATAAAAATAAACGGCATTGATTGCATATTTTATGGCAAATGTGATGCAATGTTGGATATGGTAAAATACAGATTTAATGAGTTGAATTACTCAAAAATCTATGAATAATATCCATAAAATGAATTTTATATCACAATTAATTGGGAGATTGTGGTATAAACGAATGAACGACTAGAATGCAATTAGGGTATAGAGGTTGTCCGAACCCTAATCTGGGGTAGGAAGGAGGCCAAAGCAGTGTAAGAATAATGCTAAGTGAAAATGCAAATACAAAAAATGTTATGATTGGCCTCCAAAATTGAACGACAAGTAAGTTAAATGTTTTTATACAGTCTAAGGATAGGAAATAAACTGTTTTGACCACGATAGTATAAGAAAAATACTGCGTGATGAAAAATTACTCTATGTAAATTTTTAGCCCAACTAAGTGGACATTTGTTAGTTTGTTATTGGGACACCAAGCCCTAAAAGGTGGCCCAATCATGTGAGGACACCTAGGGTATACTCATGGATTATCATGAGTAATCAAAAAGGAAAAGCAAGCATTTAATGCATGCTTATCACAAAATTTCTTCTTCTTCCTCTCCAAGGACTCACGGCAGCCATAGATGAAAGCTTCAAGAAATTTTCTCAACCTCAAAAATTACAAAAATAACCCCAAAACAATTTTAGAAGCAAGCCCCAAGGATTTTTACAAGATTAAAGGTAAAATTCCAAACTTTTTATTGAGTTTTCAAGGGGTGTTTCATGGGTTGAAGGGGAGATGTTAACCCATGTTATTTTTGCATGAAAAGGAGGCTTAGAAGTAGATCAAAAGGAATTTTCAAGGCTAGAAATCAAAAAGAGGCTATTTTGGCAAGTTTTGGGATTCAAAGTTTTGAATTTTTGTTTGGATTTTTGTTTTCTCAAATCCATATGAGTTCTTGAGCTTATGGTTGATGGAATTACATGTATATGTGATGAATGACCTGTTTAGATGATGAAATTTTGATTTAAGGTGCAAAATAGCAATTTTTGCATAAAATGATATTTATGCAATTTTAGGGTTAAATTGTGTAAAAATGAGGCTTGAGCACGAAAATGACCTGAGTAAGGCATGGAATATGTGGCGTCCGGCCCGAGCGTACTCCCTCAAGCCTCCATAGGACCCACCTTGCGGGGCCCCCAGACTTGTGGCTCTTATTGTTAGACCATCCCCGTGCCGCCCACTCATCCGTACTGTCCCCTCTGGGGCCCTCTGGCCTCTCAGGGATTTCTTTCGTGTCCCTCGGGTTCGAACCTTAAACCTCCCTTAAGAGGTTCTTAGCTTAATTGGTACTCGAGATGAAAATAAGAACCTCTTAAGGGAGGTTTAAGGTTCGAACCCGAGGGACACGAAAGAAATCCCTGAGAGGCTAGAGGGCCCCAAAGGGGACAGTACGGATGAGTGGGCGGCACGGGGATGGTCTACCAATAAGAGCCACAAGTCTGGGGGCCCCGCAAGGTGGGTCCTATGGAGGCTTGAGGGAGTACGCCTGGGCCAGACGCCACAGAATAGACTCTGCAGGGGTAGATTTGAAATTTTAAAAAGGAATTTGACAAAAACGTCCAAGGGACCAAATTGTAAGAAAACTTTCTTTCTCGACAGAAATGAAAAATAGTCAAAAACACCCCTGTACAGTGAGATTTTGGGAAAAGCTAAAACACAAAAGCTGTAGATCTCGATGAAACTATTAGGCATCATGGACAGTTCATTGAAAAACTCCACTGTTTGTGAGTTTTCAAATTTTCAAGAATTTGTTAAAAGTGAAAATATGGTAAAATGGCAAAAATGTTATTTTTCAAAATGATTTGAGGTATGGTACTTCAAGCAAAAATATTTCTTATGAAAAATAGGAATTTTTAGTATAAACAGAAAATTTTAGCCCCAGGGGCAAAATTGTCACAATTTTTGGTTTAGGGGCTAAACCGTAAAGTTTTATGAAAATAAGGCTTAAGTGTGAAATAAAGGGATGTGAGCCACCAGGAAAATATTTTGAAATTAATGTATGGTCGTTTTTATTAAAAGAACGAAACCGAGCTCAAATAGGTCAGCAGGGCCACAGAGGGCAAAATCGTCATTTTTGCCCGAATAACCCAAAAGGCTCTAGAAGGGCCTTAAGTAAGAAAATAAAGTGATTAGGAGGATTTTCACTCTTCGTAAGTGACGATAGGGTAGAATTCGACATAAATAAGAAAATCAGTATCTAAAGAGTTGTGTATAGCTATACAACTCGAACAATTACGTAATAAACGTTTTATGACGAAACGTATTAAAATTGGCTAATCAGTTTCGTAATTGGCCAACAGGATCCTAGGAGTCTAGGAGACCGAAGATCAAAGTTGATTTTTGCAGTGCACAAAAGCAAGTAAGTACCCTTCCCATCTACAGTATGAGATGGTAGGTGTAGAATGCAAGAATATGCATA
Source organism: Artocarpus hirsutus (assembly GCA_946598075.1). NCBI lineage: Eukaryota > Viridiplantae > Streptophyta > Magnoliopsida > Rosales > Moraceae > Artocarpus > Artocarpus hirsutus. The sequence continues at coordinate 330 of CAMOHE010051850.1, read as the reverse complement.
TTAGGGTATAAATTCCAATGTAAACTTGTTTGTTGCTATGAAATGAATACCTAGAGATACAGATTCAGTACCTGTGTGTATACGATTAAAATACCTAAGTGTATATCATGTTATGTATTGTTACATGCAATATATGGTGTACTTGTGTATACGATCATGAAAACATTGATGTTTATGAAATCGGTACTTGTGGGTACTCTACAATGCATACAAACTCATGTTTTATGGATAACATGTGATTATCATTTCATGCATGGTATGACAACTATATTAAAGGAACTGGTAAATATGTCACCAGAAGTTAAGAAAAGTGTCGTACCGACTCCCGAA
>CAMOHE010051849.1:37307-75002 GCA_946598075.1 Artocarpus hirsutus | reverse complement strand
TTTGTATTGCATTGACATCTGATAAGATTATTCTAAGTGTAGTTGCATGTTATGAAGACTCTCAGTGGGTAATGCAAAAAGGAATTGTTGGCTTCGGAGTCAATAATGATAAACGTAATGCTGAAAATATTTTTGACGAGTATTTTAAGTGTTGTAGACAATCTTGGCATAAGCAACTATACTATCCCTATCACATTAGATAATGCTTCAGCCAGCACAAAGGCAGTTGGTTTGTTGTGTTTGGACCAACCTAGTCCAACAAATAAGATCATACTTAGAGAGAGAGCCGGACCATAAGTGCACGCTTGCTGGGTTGGTTCAGGCTAATTCAGCCTGTATTTGGAACCAAAGCCCAGCTCGACCCTATTCTTGGGTCGGTCTAGTCCGAGCCTGTAAAAGAAATAAAAAATAAATAAAATAAAGTTGGGTAGGTTTTTGCACCACACCAAGAAGATGGACCACATACAGGCTCATCCAATATTTTTTGAGAAAATTACATATTATTCCATATTTTTAAAAATTATGTTTAATTATATTATACTTAAAAAGTTTTATTCCATACTATCATTTTATTATATGTTAAGTTTTGTCACAAATAAATACGTGTTACATTTATTAAAAAGTAAATCTTAAATAATGACGCTTATTAAAACAACATTTTGTATTGAAATTATAAAACATAATTCATCGCTATCCCGTTGCAGCTCATCAGCATCTCTACAAACTATAACTCCGAGTGTTTATTTTAGCATTACAAAGAAAAAAGAAAGGGAACAATCCGACACTTGTTGAGAGCCAGTGCGCGGTTCTCTTAGAGCCATGGCGAATTGTAAATAGGAGTCACCACGGATTTCACTTGAAGATACTTGTGAAGACCATCCAACCCAAAATCCCTTCCGAATCCGCTCATCTTGTACCCGCCATACGGGCAATCGCGGTCGAAAGCAAAGTAGCAATTGATCCATATTATGCCTGCACGGATTGATCTTGAGACTGTGTTGGCCACATTTAAGTCCTTTGTCACAATGCCTGCTGCTAGGCCATATTTAGTGTTGTTTGCTTTTGTTATTGCCTCCTCAATTGTCCTACAATAATATAAGTGAATGTGTGTGAAAAAAATATATTATATATAAATAGATGAATACAAATCAAAATAAAATTTCATGTGCTTACTTGAACTTCATGAGCGCCATTACTGGTCCAAATATTTCGTCCTTTACAATGAGCATGTCCTCCTGAGGGATTGAAATGATTAAGAGAAGAAGAAAATGATATTAATTAGACGTCATATACGACATAATGAAACTAAAGATTAATTAGCTTTGAACTCTTAGAATTTACAAGTGCCTTTTATATGTAAATTAAGTTGAAAATGTACATTAACATCTGTGAATATTGTTGGCTCAATGTAATATCCTCTGTTTCCTATAGCCTTGCCCCCAGTTAACAATGTAGCTCCTTCCCTCTTGCCATGCTCAATGTAGCTCAAAATCTTATTGAATTGCGCCTTGTCGACCTGCAACAACGTCATCGATTGCATGAGTTATATTCCGAATGCAAATTTACGAGATTTTTAGTTACAACAATATATAAATTGTAAAATACATGCGTTTTAAGAAACCAAAAATTCCGTCTAAATTAATGAAGCTTTAAGTTTGGAACATTTGATAAGGTATTTGGGAACATGGTACAATATTTTGTAAAAGTACTGGTTGGACCTTTTTAATGTTTTACTAACCTGGGGTCCTTGACGAACTTGAGGATCAAAAGGGTCTCCAACAACCCAATCTTTTGCCTTCTTCTCTAACTTCTTCACAAATTCAACATAAATTCCTTCTTGAACATACACACGAGAACCTGCCACGCATATTTCTCCCTGAATGGTACAAAGAAACCAAAAGTTAATGCACCTAGATTTACACGTAACAAGTTCAATTAAAAAACCACACACACACCAAAAAAAAAAAAAAAATCTAAGCAAACAATCTTACCTTGTTAAAAAGAATTCCCTCAAGAGCTAGATCAGAAGCCTTGTCTATATCTGCGTCATCAAAAATTATGAGGGGCGATTTCCCTCCCAATTCTAGTGAAACCGGTTTCAAATTGCTTGCCGCCGATGCTTTCATTATTTCGCGTCCTACTCCCGTAGAGCCAGTAAAACTCACCTAAAACAAAAACTTAATACACGGATTAAATTTCCACCAATACATAAATTAATGCATACATACAAACATAAATTTTAGCAAAAAAGCAGAATGAAGAAGATAATTACTCAATTTGGACAACTTTTGAAACAAGTAGAGATTGCATACCATGTCAATGTCCATATGAGAGCTAATAGCCGCACCCGCGCTTCGTCCAAAGCCAGTGACCACATTGAGCACTCCCTCAGGTATACCAGCCTAAGAAAATTTGTCACATAAAATATTAATCCGGTCACATTCATACATTGCCTAAATCTTCCACTAAGGAGCTAAGACAACAATTGTTGAGAAATAAAATGTAAGATTGTTTGAAGCATAGTTGTACCAGCTTAGCCAAATGAGCAAAATATAGAGCTGTAAGTGGAGTTTGCTCGGCGGGTTTGACAACCATGGTGCAGCCTGCAGCCAAGGCAGGGCTGGCCTTCATGAAGAACATAAGGCTTGGGAAATTCCATGGAATAATGTGCCCCACAACTCCAATGGGTTCTAGCAATGTGTAGGCCTGAAGCTCGCGCGACATTTTCAGCACGTCTCCATGAATTTTATCGGCCGCGCCTGCGTAGTATCGGAGAGTGTTTGCCACTCCAGGAATGTCGATATTTTTGTTCAAGCTAAATAATTTTCCAGCATCAAGGGTTTCCAAAGTGGCGATCTCTTCAATATTCTGGTCAATTAAGTCTGCCAATTTCATCATAATTTTTGATCTCTCCTGGACACCATTCAAACACGAGCAAATCACTTTTTAGAGCAACATTTTTTTTTTTTGTTTTTTTTTGAAACTTTCTTTCGGTCGAAGATCTTTGAAAAATAAGAAACTATGGTTCTTGTCATGTAAGTGTCTATGAGGAGGTTTGGACCCCAGACTTTATGAGAGCAAATCACAGACTTGACCATCCTAACCAACACCCTTGGGTACTTTTAGGAGCAACATCTGAATATAGTGGCAACGTCATCAATACTAAACAGATAATTTTTCTTGCAAGATATCTATAGTGGTAACGATTTTTTTTCCTTGGCTAAGAAATCTATTGTGGAAGTCATCAATATCAGCGTTGACGCGTCCAAATTTTGACGCCTTAGGTGGAATCAATTACATTTTGTTATATCATCAAATATATTCAAACAATAACATTTTGTCTTATCATCAAATATACTCAAACAATAAAGCACCAAAAAGTTAGTGAAAAAGCATTTCAAATTTTTTAAACGATACAATATAATTTGATTGGTTAGACGATATTTTAGATAACAAAATTAAACAAATAATTTAAATTAGAGAACAATATATAAAATCTAATAAAGTATTTAAAAGAATAGTTTAAATCAATAGTTTGAACTGTGAACAACGTAAAACTTTTACATGTTATAATTTTAAACATAAATTGATGGTTTGGACCCCAAACTTTATGAGAACAAACCATCCTAACCAACACCCCTTGGGTACTTTTAGGAGCAACATCTCAATATAGTGGTAACGTTATCAATACTAAACACAGAATTTTTCTTGCAAGATATCTATAATGGTAACCATTTTTTTTTCTTGGCTAAGAAATCTATTGTGGAAGTCATCAATATCAGCGTTGACGGGTCCAAATTTTGATTCCTTAGGTGGAATCAATTACATTTTGTTATATCATCGAATATTATCAAACAATAAAGCATCAAAAAGTTAGTAAAAAAGCATTTTAAATTTTTTAAACGATACAATATAATTTGATTGGTTAGATAATATTTTAAACAACAAAATTAAACAAATAATTTAAATTTGACAACAATATATCAAATTTAATAAGATTTTTTAAAACATAGTTTAAATTAATAATTTAAATTGTAAATAGAATAAAACTTTCGTATGTTATTATTTTTAAACATAAATGGATGGTTTAGACTCTCTCTCAAACAACCTGTAACTTTTACAGCTTAGATTCTTACCTTGACTACGTGTGAAAGCTTTGACTAGAAATTATAAATATCGTGGTACACGGCTTAAATTCTTCTTGTAATTTTTTTTCCTGTTTTGGTTTGCTTAGTCCTATATTTACGGTAAGAAAAACGTATAGAAAAACTAATTTCTGGCCAGAAAAACACTATGAGAAACAGACTGCCAAACAAAGGATTCCGCCTAGCTTTTGATTAATGCTTAATGGAGGGCCCACTCAACGGAGAAGAATAAAAGGAAAAGTTAGATAGTGATTTGTGCAAGTAATTGACAAAATATGATATCTGAGGTACTAGTCAAGCAAAAGGATAAGTTATACATTAATTTTGATTTGACAATCGATATTTCCTCCTCAAAATTTCTGAGGAAGTAAATAGCTGAAAACACAATTTTAAGCAAAAGAAATTGAGATTCGATGTGGCCTAACAAATTGTAGCCTATTTTATTATTTTACTCGAGGCGGTTTTAATTATTGCCTCACTTATAAACACTATAAAATTTTTATATATTATAATAAAAAAATTATTATAGTATAAAATTTTTACATATTACAGTAAAAATAATTTTAACTAATAGTTTTAACTACTATAATAAACACCTTATTAGTTAAGAAGAAATATACTATGCTAGTCTGTCTAACAAATAGAGTGTTTGATATTATGGTAAAAACAATTGGTTAGAATTATAAACATTGTAGCATATGAAAGCTTTACACTATAACAATTTTTTTTTCCTATAGCATGTAAGAGTTTTACGTTATTTCTATTAAAAAGTTAATTAAAATAAATTAATGTCAAATAGGTTAAAAATTTATTTTTATATTTTATTTTATACTATAAAATATGAAAATTTTATATTATTTTTAATCTAAACCAATAAGCCAGATACCCTATTTTTCTTTTAAATCTAGCTTTTAGCCCAAGTTACAACCCCAAATAAAAAAATCATATTACTACAAAAAAATAAAAAAATAATAGTTGTGATAAAAACAGAGAGTCAAAGAAACACCATCACTGTAGGGCTATCCCAACGATGACGACAGATAGCTCATACCACCACAGCATGATTTTTACAATCTCAAAAACATCAATAGAAGGCAAATTTTGTAGAGGTTTAAAAATATAAATTTGCATCCCATTCTGAGTTTGGCAATATTTTTCAAATTATTATATCAACTAATTTAAAAATAGAAAATAGAATAATGTGTTTCGATTTTTTTCCCTTGAAAGCCATCTTTAATATTATTTTATTTTTTTATAACTTTCTTATATGTGTGGATATTAATGTATATTCTGCTGATCATAAAAAAATCGACAAATATTGAAATATACGTGAGTAAAATTATGAGGAAAATTGAATATAAAAACTTAGAGGGGAAAAACTGTCTATCTATTTTTTTTTTACCGCAAGATTTCATTTCACACTTATAAAAAGCACAATTAAGCTCCTCTTAATCATCAAAATCATAATTATATTATATCACCAATTAGTCTATGTAATTCAAACAAAAACAAAAAAGAGAGTGTGTAAAGGCAAGGAACGTACAAAGCCGGACAAGCGAGGCCAGGGGCCATGGTCAAAGGCGGCGCGGGCCGCTTTGACGGCCAAGTCGACGTCTTCTTTGTCTCCTTCCGCCACCTTTGCGATCACGTCTCCATTTCTTGGATCTTTTGTCTCAAATGTTCTTCCTGTTTTTTTTTTTTTTGTCACAATTTAATTCCAAAAGTAGTACTTTTGTAAGTTAATTAAAGGAAAAAAAAAAGAAAGGAAAATAAAAATTTGATAGGGACTATTAAAAATTACTTATATAGCTTCAAGAATATTAGCGGAAACCAAAGACAAAGGAAGATAAAACGAATCAGAAAGCAAGAACAACTGTTTCAATATATATATATATATATATATATAAAATATTGCTACGAGAAAGTAGAAATACTGCTAAAGCTAAAAAATAAAACAATCACCGTTGAATTTATGGTTGCAGACAGTCTAGCAATAAATCGGTATATGACTTGAGATGCAGAATTCTAACAATGAATAATTAAAGATTTATTATAACTACTCTGTAAAACAATTAAAAAGAAGTACCTGAAACCGAATCGACAAATTCGCCATTAATGAACAGCTTCGTGAACTTTATTATCGGCATATTACTCTTCAGAACACATTCCGTACTGTTGCTATAATCACTCCCCATCTCTCTCTCTCCCCTCTGTTTTTGCTCTTTCTCTCTCTAGCTCTCTCTTGTCTCCTATAAAGAAGAAGAAGAACTTGTGCTCGGTTTCATGTCATGAACCTTTTATATATACAAACACAAACCGTGAAATATACAGAGTGGACAGAGAAATTAATTGGTCATCAGCGATTACGTAACGGCAAATCTAACACGTTTGAGGCAATTTGCCTTTGGACTGCTTCGGATATTGTTCACATATAATATCATCAACTATGTAGACATAACGTGCAGAAATGTAAGTAATGGCGACGTGTATTAGACTATGCCACTTCTTCTTTCATTTTCTTTTGTTATTTTTTAGAAAGTATTTAAGTAACGGCGGCATGTGTTAGATTATTCCACTTCTTCTTTCATTTTCTTTTCTTTTCTTTTTTTATATTTTTTGTCCTTGTCTACGATATTTTTTTTTTCTTATACTTTTTTTTTTATTTTTCAGCAGTCGGCTGTACTGTGCCCGTAAATTGTGAGAACTCAAGATTGTTGTTGCCGTGACGGAAGCTACAAATCGTGACATGTCAAGATCGTTTACTCCTACATTTTGGGCCTGTTTCTCCCTAACCCAGAAATTAATTAAACATCACGTATTAATATAGAGCAACCCCTACAACATACGAGTACCCACCTTTGATTATATTTATGGTAAACATGGTGTACATTGGTTATTAACCAACTGTTTTAATCGGACCAAACTCTGACGGTTTTGGAGAAACAAGAACCGAAACCGAGCCGATTATAAGAGTAATCAAATCGAAATAGTTCGCTTCTCCTAAAAACCGGTTTTCAATCGGTCGATTTTTTTTTTGTCGGTTCGGTTCTGTTTCATTTTTTTGAACAGTCTTATGTACTAAAGTCGCAAAAATAATATTATAAATTACAGGTGATATTAAACATTATATACTAATAGAGAGTGAATTTAACAACATAATCACGAGTTCAACTCACCTTCAATTAATTATGGTGTTTACTATTTAGCTCCGATGATATCACTAAGCATTTTTTTTTATTGATTTATAAGACATTATGAATAAAATTGGTTAAATTCAATTAACATCTAAATAAATATTTAATTGTCAGTATTGATTATAACTCATTAGGTGGCATGTAAAAGAAATAATTGGAAAGACAATAAAACAAGACAACTACATAAATAAAACTATACATTTATAATTTATATACTTCCTGTTTGTTAGGTTAGATTATATTTCTCGTATTTTATAACAAAACGAAATTAAAAAAAAAAAAAAGTCACAAATTTAGTCACCGAAAAAAAAGAGCCACAAATTTTCCAGTCAAATACGAACCAGTCGCAGATCATGAAAATCGTGAGTTCACACTGGTTGACACTTGAGAGAAGTATTTTCAACGATGGTACGTGTTTGGCCCACTAGATAAGTTCTAGAAAGAGAGAGAGAAAGAGAGAAAAAAGGATCCAATTTACAATATGCGGTCAATATAACACAATTTTCAGATTCTTCTGTTTGGAAAAGGTCTGTGAACTCTGAAATTGTAGAGCCAATTTTCCCCTCCTTTGTGAGTTGCTCAAATAAGAAGACATATATATGCATTATATATTAAGATATTGCCTTTGGATTCCCTTGCCAAGAAGAAAGGAAGAGACAGAAAAGAAAAGAAAAAGAGAAAGATATGGCTTTAGATGCAAAATGAAAGAAAGAGAAAGACTTGCCTTTCTCAACGTGTTTATTGTTTTCATTAATGCTAAAGACTTAAAGGAGAGTTTTGAAAAGTTTGAATAGAGCTATGGTGACCAAACACGCATGACGGATCCTTCATATCTCGAACTGTCTTGTGGCTAAGGTTCACCGTGCTAAATGTTTCCACTCTAAGTCGGAAACAGAACTGCTCCTACATATGGACTAGAATTTTATGGGGTAGAGATCTTCTTGGTTATTTTGTTTGGTGTCAGATTGAGGTGGGTAATAAGATGAACAAAATTTTAGTGGTTTTTTTTTCCCCTTTCTATCACGTTTATTTGTACGAAAATTTGGCCGAGGGTGAAATATTGACAATTTTGAAGGTTGAAAAAGGATGACTTTATAGTTTCAAAAATAGTGGGCACAACTAAAACTAGTATGTATATTTATATAACTACTCATACATATATATATATATATATGTGTGTGTGTGTGTGTATACACTAAGCACGTTTTAGAAATAGAAAAATCCTATTAAATTTTATTAAATTATTTATAATTGTTTATGTTACATAAATAGCAGTTGATCGAGCCATTTCTTCAAATTAAGAGTATATTTCAACATTATCAAGTGTGTTACAATAGTTTTGAATTCATATTCTTTTTTTTTTTTAGAAAAAGAAAATTTATTCAACGAATATAGTTTATTATTGTGTACATAGAACATGTATTGGGGAAACTTTCTCATATTAACTGTTTCATTGTTTTCATAATTAAAAATATTTAAAGAATAGATTATTTTCCAAATAAGAATAATAAGATAATTATTATATTATATATATCATGTTTCAAATGTACATGTTGTAATTAATAATTGTCTTTAGAAATGTAGCTTCTCCACAAGGAAGTTACTCAAATATTTGATAAGATACCATTTAAGATGCACATTGTCACAAGAAATGTTAAAATTGATTAACTGTATCATTGTATATGTAAGAAAATGTATTAGCAAACTGTGGATATAATAATCCAGTTAAAGTTTTTACATCTCAAAAGTCAAGAAAAACCAATTTTAAGTAAAACAAAATTATCATAAAAGACTAGCTTGAAATAATTGAGTCCACTCTACCCATACTAACCATACTCTTATGCTTCTTTCACAAGACTACTTATGTTAAAATTATTTGAGTCGTACGGTTGCAGACATGATCGTAAGTTCATAATTGACGCAATTATAAATTGTAAAGCTCAAATGTCTATGTATGAAATTTTATGAATAATAACATCAATAATAATGTTGTCAAGACATGATAAAAAGAAGGGATATCATCATTTTGGTATCTTATGTCTTAAAAAAGCATTACATTGGTACTTTGTTGTTTAGAAAATATCAAAACAGTATCTTGTAGCTTTCAAAAATATCATTTCAATACCCTGAATTTGTGTTTTTTGACATGAAATTTTCTTTTTGTCCTTTTATTAATAAATCTCTAATTAATTTTTTAATACTATAATAGAAAATCAAAACAAAAGATTAAACAAAACTCATTAAAAAAAAACATATATATGAACTTATCTATTTTTTTATCATTATTTGCATTCTTTTTCTTTTATAGTTTTCATAAAATAATTTGGAGTTTATTAATAGAAGGGTAAGTTAAAAATTTCACGTCACAGAACATGATTAAGATATTAAAATAATATTTTTAAAAGCTATAAAGTATCATTTTAATATTGTTTAAACAATAAAATATTAATGTGATATTTCTTTAACCTATACATAAAATAATAATATCCCTAAAAGGAAATTATTGGTTTGACAAAGGATTAGAGACATTGTCTGTGAAAGGAAATAATATCTATCAAATACATCAGAGCCATTTGGAGGTCCACACATTTAGTAATGTGAAGACAATGGGTGCATTAATATACGTCGACATCATCGCAATAATGCATTGCAATTCGATAACTCTTTATTAAAAAAAGTTGTCAAGAATTGAAGAAGTCAAGCAAATGGGCTTGCAGTAAGTGTCACGGCCGTACGTGCATTATTATTTCAAAGTGTAACGTTCATTGCACGCAACCCACGAAACTACCAGTGGACCACCAAATAATTTAAGATTATTCTAGAGATTTTGAATAAAATGTTTTCCGAAAAGAAAAAAACGATTGATGGGGTTGTCTTAAAATGAGGCCGTTGATCGTTTCTTGAAATATAATTCTACCGCTAAGATGATTTGTTTCGTCCTTTTTTTTTTTATTGCCATTCTGTTACTTTTCCCCGGTCAAATCTCAGGCCGCTTGGCCTATAGAAACAAGGCTTTGTTTGGAACATCCTTTTTGCAGAAAAGGATGCACGGACATAAAACTCATACTCGTGCCAAGACCAGAATCTGACTACCCGCAAGTCAAATTAATAGGGTATTAAACATGACGATTAGAATAAAATTGTTTTTATTATAGTATATAAAAATTTTAAATTGTATCAATTTTTTTTATCATAGTATTAAAAATTTTATACTGTTTATAACTAAGATATTGATTAAAACTGCCTCTACCAAACAGGAAAAGAAGCTCAATTTAAATAAAAAATAAATAAATAGGAACAATCAATCAGTGGTCCGATTGAACCACCGGTAACAGAAAATGGAACCCAAAAAAAAAATAGCTTTGTTATATTTCTTCTTTTTTCTAAAATGGGAAACAAAAGCATATTTACAAGGTTGAATATGCTTTCCATTATTATGCTTAGGGCCTGATTAGCAACAGCTAGCTACCTCTCTGTCAATTCCCAAGAAGACGAAAAGAAAAGCAAAAGAAGGAAACGGCACAATCAGTGGGGACTCTTGAAAAGAGGGTGTACCATATGGAGATTACAGACAAAGAGGGCTCATCTCCTTGTCCTTGGACCATGAAAAGACAAAACATACATGACTCTCATTTGGCCATTTGCCTTCTAAATTATTGGGGATATGGAGATTGTTGGTAACTTTGTGGGGCCGAATTGGCATAATCATATGTAAAATAGCTGGTCTGGCCACTGTGAGAACCACTGCCGCGCAACGCAGCACCACTCATGTTGTCCCCAAGGTGGGTGTACTGGTGTTCAGGAATGCCAGCAGGACTATGGGTCCCCCATACGTCGAGGCGTACGCGGATGGAGCCGGAGCGTCGTAGATGATCTGGACAGGGTAGTTGTAGGGCCCAGAATATGGACAGGGTAATTGTAGGGCCTAGAATATCTTGTGGCAGCAGGGCTACGGTGTGCTGGAGGATTCGCGTTCCTCCGGCTAAAGGATGCGTAGGCATTGGAATACTTGGCTGCTTTGGCCGGGCGAGAAGAAGATGATCCACCACCACCTTGGCCACTGCTAGCACCACCGGAACCTCGCTTGTTTTGGGGTTCAGTAGAGCCTGCCGAGCTCCTTTTCCTTTCTGCCTTGGCTTTCTCTAAATGAGTAGCTCGCTTTCTCAAGTTATCGATGGAAAATTCAGATTCGAGCTTGTGGTCTTCTACGCATTTTATGATTTGCTCTGATGGAATTCAACTCCAGATTAGTGGATTCCTCCTGTAGATCGACTTGCATTCAGCAATGCCAAAAGAAGTACAGAGAGCATGTGAAAGAAACAGAAAATAAGAAGAGATGATAAATTACAGACAAACCGTTGCAGACAAGCTATTATTTCCTTTCTTTACTATGTCTGTATCATTCTTTTTGGAGGTTTGAAGAAATGACTTGAGCAAAGCAACAGGAGAAAACTTTTCAGTCAAACCAGACTCAGAAGCAAAATAGATAGCTTCTATCTCTTTGCCATTCTTCACCAACTCATCAATAATATCTGCAAAACTATAAGAACTCTTAATTCAAACACATTCAAGCTAAGTCTTGGCTTAAAATCTGGAACTTCTGAGCTTTCATTTAACAAGCGCAAGTATGATTCCAAGCATTGCAAGTAACTTCATTTTTGCATTTATCGCTTACTCTCTCTCTCAACACAGCTTGCTTGTCTCATGCCTGCTTTAAAGAATCTTAAAATTCAAACCTTTATCCTACTTATGATTCCAGATTCAATTCTCTTATTCATTGCTTTTCTAAGTTTCAAATTTATGTTTTCTTAACCAAATTATGTACTTCCTTTCACCTATTTTTCCCCATCATATTCCATTCATCGGAGAATGTGACTTTCAAGGATGAAAAGAGCTCCCATCAGATATGTAGCCTATAAGTTTATAAGTTGAAAAGAAAAAAAAAAGGACAATATAATAGCCGTGACCGAAGTCCAGCGCTGCAAAATCTCCTTTAACCATTAAAGGCTCCTAAAAAATCAGAGCCTCAAGATTCCCAACAAACACAAGTACTCCACTTTACCATGCCACTGTTCAACGGCATTTTTTAATTCTACGTACTTAAATAATTCAAGCCTTCTAAAACACCATCAGAACCTATATACAATTAATCTGCAAAAAACATCATCCAAACATGGGTTTCTCAATCCTCACAAATTTCAAAGTGTCACTATTTTTAGTATCAAAGACTGCAACTTTTGCAACTACCCTTTTACAATTTCATTCATAAACGCTCCATTACCTAACAATTAACCGCAGAACTTAACGACAATGAATCAAATCAAACAATGTATATTGCGATAACCTGAGACAAAAACTATCTAAAGGCTCCAAATGTAGCATAAAATTAAGTTCTCCTGAGCAAGAAACAAACCTCCCATCTTCTCTTTATCTTCCAATTGAGCTGCGAGCTTTGCCATGTCCCTTCTCGACGCGTGTTTCATCATCAATTTCTTCAAGAACTCCTCGTCGAACTCCCTTATCAGCCGAAACCAGACCACTATCTGCACAAACATCACGGCTTCTGCCGCTCCCAGACTAGCACCTCCCCCCGATTCGCTGCCATCAATCAGTAGCTTCCACTCCTCCAAAACCTTCACGGCTTCTTTGATGACACTCCTTGTGAACCAAGGCGGCCCTTCCTTTCCCGAATTCCCCTCCGGAAACAGCCCCTGAACCAGCAATCCGCACGCCCACCGCTTATCCGTAACTCCAACTTTCTTGGACTTGGAATTCACAAACTCCTCCATGGCGGAGAGAACCAAGCTTGGCGGGTCCACTGCCTCCGATAACGAATCCATGATCTCCGCTCTCAACGAGACAGATTCCTTCCTCTTCAAGACGATGAAGCTCAACAGTCCCGACAAATCCATCCTCCGGGAAAACGACTTCAGCGCCTCAGAAAGTTCCGAATTCGCGGGAAATTGCCACTCGAACTCGGCCAATGCGGATTTCTTCCGTTCTACGATTCGAGAGACGGCATTCAACTCGCGCTCGGGGATGGAGCTCTCGCGGTCGTCTAGGGACGCAAGGGTCTGGCGGGAGTGGGATTCTAGGGCTTGAATTTTGGCTTCCAAAGATTGGTGCTTTTCGGAGAGGGATTTATAGAGGGAATTGAAATGGCTGGTTAGGATTTGGAAGAGCTGAGTGCAGGTGGAGAGAATGGTCTTCTGAGACTCGAGGTCGTCGAAGAATTTCTGGACTCTCTCCGTGTCAACAACCAGTTCGGTCGCCATTGGAGGTGAGAAGATGCGAATTGTTGGAGATCAGTAAGTTCGAGAAGCGAATTTCCAAAAATGGTGATAAACCCTAAACCCTAATTACAGGAAACGGGAAAGAACGGGAACAAGGAGGATTAGTGAAATACGGACGAGGCAAACGGTGTCGTTTTAATTAAAAACGCAGTGCGCTTGTGGGAAGGGATTTTTGTCGCGAAATTCAATGGTCCGCGAACGGACTTTTCGCCCCTTTTTTTGTCTTTTTTTTTCGTCGAGATTTTTTACTTTTAATTTTTTGAGCTTTCCTGAGTTTATTGTTTAGGGAAATAACAGTATATGTGAAACTAAATACTAATTGAATCGTCCTTTTTTTCAATGATATGAAAAAATATTCCTTAGTTTCTTAAATACTTCTACAAATCAACCCTAACTTGAATTTTGGTTAAATACTTAAAGCAAAATTCAACTGATTCCTCCGCTATGTAACCTTCTAGGATACATCCTTCCGACCTATTTTGGTTTTTTACATAGCGTTTCAAAACCTTTATATACCTTTTAAATGGGTACATCCATCTCAAATATATCGGTTTACATAACTTAATTTTACGTATTAAGTGCAACGTTAGATGAATCATAATATCAAAAAATGCCAATGAAAATTTCTTTTCAAGCATGCATAAAGTTAGCCCCAACTCCAATTGTAGTGAATTTAGCATAAATTGATCGATTATCTTGAAGCATATTGAATTAAAGAACGAGCACAATTTGGTAGTTGCAAATCTCACATCCTTTGTTAGAATTCCTTGCAACGCAAGTGGTAGTAATTGTTATATCAACACGTGATAATTATGTGTTTTCATGCTAATAAGTTTCAAATCTTTCACCAACACCAACTTTTTAAAGTTCAAAGAATAGCCATCCGACACTTTCAATGAAGCAAGTAATTCACAAAGCTTTTTCTTTTCCTTCTTAATAACGTGTGCTTCGCCGGAGGTAAGTCAGTACGATTTCCTTTTCTCTACGTAAGTAAATTAGGCCTAATCTTCTTTTCCATGAGATTTAATAGTGATTTTTTACTATATTTAGTCTTGCCCAAAATGTCAAGCAACATGCCGACTATTGATTCATAAACATTTTCCTCAAGATGCATAACATCCAAGCAATGACAAACAAAAAGTGTCTTCCAATATGGAAGTTCAAAAAAGATTGATCTCTTTTTCCATGGTCCATCTATTGGCTGCTCGTCCTTACCTTGTTTTCTCTTTTTGAGTACCACTTTCACATCTTTTACTATTTCAAATATTCGTTCACCTATCAAAGGTTGAGGAGGATCTTTTTCTTCGATGTTGGCATCAAAAGGCTTTCTTTTATTTGCGGTAATGATGATCTCTTGGCAACCATCTTCTATGACCAAGAAAAATGGTTTTTTTACCATTCATCAACTGTTTGTGAGATGTTTCTTTCATACATATAGGACAACTAATAGAACTCTACACTGAATAACAAGATAAATTACCATATGCAAAGAAGTAGTTAATTGTCCATGTCAACATTGCATAGAGTGTGAACGTCTGTTCTCAGTAAGCATCTTTAACTTCGATTTCATTTTTCCACAAGTTCTTTAGGTCATCGATTAATGATGCCAAGTATACATCAATGTCATTCCTCAATTGGTGGGGACCTGAAATCAAAAAGACAATATTAAGAACTTCTGCTTCATGCACATTTTTGGAGAGAGATAGTAGTTGATAAGTATTATAGGTCAAGTACTATGCCTATAATTCATGTTACCATATGGGATTATTCTATATGTCGATAAAGCAAAATGTATATTGTTTGGATTCGCACTAAACACAAGATGATTGGCTTCAAAAGTCTTCTATTATGGTGAATCTGTCGAATGTCTAAGCATACCATCGTCAACCCCTTTGTCATGATGCTATGTCAAATTCTTGGTATACTTTGTGTTTTCGAATAAATAATTCAAAGGTGGCATTGGTGAAATGTACCACAACACCTAAGTCGGAATTCCATTCTTACCATCTTTTGGCTCCTTTCCTTTCTTCCACCTTAACTCTTTACAAAGTGGGCAATAATTATCGTCCTTATACTCATTCCTATAAAAAACACAATCACTTTATGAATTTTCTCATACTCTATTCCTAAAGTACTTAAAGTTTTTTTAACCTTATACATACTAATTGATAATTTATTATCCTCCGATAGAAGCCTTCCTAGAAATTCCAAAAGATTTGTGAAATTATAATTTAACCATCCACTCGACACTTTTAAATTCCATTATCTAATTAAAGTAGACAATTTGGTGAAATTGGTACACCCTTTATACACGGGTGTCTCGACATTATTTATCACTGTCTTAAATAAGTCTAAACAGTGTAAAAAGTGTTCTTCCAAATCATTGGCCATGTCAACCATATTGTCGTGATCGTTTATAGTATCTTTCACAATATCTTCCTTTTCTTTACTTCCTAAGTTGGATTGAACTTTGATTTGCTATGAAAATGCCACATTTGGTAACTGCTTATAATCCCATTTTGAAATAAACATCCTCTAACAATTGAAATTGAATGAGATCTATGGTTTCTACATTGAACATAAGGACATCGAATTTTATCACAATGGGCATGAATTTTGGCAAAATCCTAGAATTCTTTCACATCATTCACATATTGTTTAGTCAATCGAAAATCCCACATCTATTTCTTATCCATTTCACAAGTTCTAAATTGAAACATATATAATACAATTCAATTAAAAACAATTTCACAAAATAATTAACTTACCATATATAAATCATACCATAAATACACAAATTTTAAAAATTATTCATACCCATCAATTTCAATATAGCTAATCATGTTGAAATATCCATAAATTATACGTACCCATCATATTCAAATAATAAATCATTTTTTTAAAATAAATTAATCATACCCATATCCAAATAACTAATCATATCCACAACACAATAAATACTGATCAATAGAACTAATTGATCTATAAATTAATCATATCCAACATATCTAAAAAACTGATCATGATTATAAATTCACAAACCAAAAAACTAATTAACAACATCAAAACCTATTTATAAATATACCTAACAAAACACGTACAATTAGGAAAAAGATTAAGGAGGATGGAGGTGGAGAGGGACAACGACTGTAGTTTTGGGAGGCTTTGAATGTATTTTTAAGAGCGAGGTTTGTGATTCGTATCTGATTATAGAGCTAGAATAAATATTTTAACGCACCCTTTATGATGGTTTTTATGAAAAACAGTCATAGGAACAGTAATCTTACACAATATTTTTATTAAAGTCATCATCGAAAGTGTAATCTACCACAATGGTTTTTCCTAAAAAAACCATTGTGAAAGACCTCCTTCCTACCACGACATTTTTCTTTTTCTCGAGCAAACTCTTCACGTTTTTTTTTCTCCCTCACTACAACGGTTTTTAAAAAAAAGTCGTTAAATGAGGATAATATAATTTCAAAATTCTAGTAATGGACACTCTTTATGTCCTTAAAAAAATTTATAAATTTTTGAGCATAAACTTTAACTCGCAAAATTTATATTTAAATTTCTTAACATAATCCTTAATTATTATATATTTAATGCATTTGAAATTTTTAGGTGTCACGTTAAAATTAGAACTTAAACATTGTAGTAAATTTTTACCTTTCTGTGTAACATATAAAAACTTTACACTATAATAGTTAAAACTTATTAGTTCTAACGGAGTTGTCAAATAAAACCTAGATAGACAAAGGAATGTGCATCAATGTCTCTCGTGACTTGATTCATATACTGTCTCATAAGCTTGAGTAGCTGTATATATGCTGGCTAGCTAAGAAGAATTATGATCAGCTCAAGTCTTAAATCTGACTTGTATTATAGTGCCTATGTGTCTTGGTGGGTTAGATGACTTTCTTTTTCAACATTTAATGTTCATATCTTAATATATCCTCCCCTTATTTTATTTTTCAAATAATTCAACGTCAGCAAATGTTCTTCCTTAGTGCTTGGCCATTATTAGTCACCCCTTTAGAGAACCAACTACAAGCCTCTCTCTCTCTCTCTCTCTCTCTCTTCTCTCTCTCTCTTTCTCCTCCGACTTATTTATGGGTTTCACTATTTGTCTCGCTTTGGTGCGTGCTTGCTGATCCATGCCCTTCCAACTAATTAATAAATAAGTCTCATTGTCATAAGAAAGGCCATACTTTTAAACTTCAAGAATAAGTTGTACTTCGGTCTTTTTGCCATAAGACCATGAAGAGCGCCAATTTTCATTTGTTGCCACCCCAATACTACATACATTCTTACCGTTGTTATTCTAATATTTATTTAATTTCTCAAAAAAGAAAGAAAGTGGCATGAGCTTTTCTCTCTCTCTTTTTTTTTCCTTTTCTTTTCTTCTTTTTTTTTTTTTTTTTTACATCCATGTTGAATTTATGTGGCCTTGATCTTAGAACTGTTGAAGTTGCTATCAAGTCTAAGAATACTTAATTGCTATAGAAGGCTAGTACACATATGAAAACAATAGTTACCAGATCTTATTTTTTTAGTTTTTTTATTTTTCTTTTAAAAAAAAAAAAACAATCGAGACTTGGATTAATAAGTCTGAAATTTTTTAAGATCAGGAGAATTGAACAGTAAGATGCAAAGAAACACCTCACTAATGACGAATGTTTGTGAAGATTTTCTCAAATTGGCACAGGGTTTAGTTTTACTAGGACTTTAATTTTTACCTTCATCGTACATTCAGAAACACACATTGTGATTCGTCAAAATTACAAAAGAAAAGAAAAGAAAAAGAAACATAATTTGAGTAGGTGATTACAAAAGGCCTCAAAGTTGAGTAGTTTCTTAAATTAATCATCCATGTGAAAAAGTTTTTCTTCATTTTGATACTTTGCCTTTCACAAAATTACTTGCAGTATATCTTCTCTTAGATAGATTTGTACTCTTTTATAATTTTTTTTTTCATGGACAAGAACTCCTGTGTGGGTTTAAATTATGGTTCAAACTTTTTTTCTAATTTAATTATGTTCAAATTTTATATTCAAACTTATAAATCAAACGGAAAATTTCTAAACTTAATGTATGGAATTTCCAAAACTGTTTTACATATGCCTTGGTTTTTGAGTTGTATGGAATTCTTGATTAATAATAAAAGTAAGAATGAAACATAAGCATGCATTAATGATTCTTGCCAAATAGTATACTAGTAGTTAATAGTTATCATATAATAAGAAGTATCCAAATCATTGGTTTGATGGCTTCCATATTTAAAGCTTCTTAATAAATTTATATATTCTGCAAAGTAATATTCCTTCTCTTTAAAAGAGAAAAAGAGAATAAATAATTTTTTTTTTAAAAAAAGACAATTTCAAAACCTCCCCACCTTTTTTTCCCATCTCAACTTCATATTATAAAGCTGCAAGATTCTGCATGACTATCTTCACTCACGGAAAGGAAAGCCGTAGGATTCTTATAACTATCAACTTGAAAATACCCCCCAAAAAAAAAAAGGAATAATGGTTAAAATGAAAGCATCTTCTTGGTCAACCATTTGTCTTGTGTATAGATCTCTGGATTTTGACATTGAAGAAGGATGACAACTACCACCAATATTAAATATTGAATTTTTTCTCTTCTTTTTTCATGCATGCCAAAACTTACTTATTTTTACAGAAATATAAACAAATAAAAATATATGTGTGTGTGTATATATACACACACGTATATATAGTTTCTGCTATCAGAAACTAATGATCAACTTCGACTATGTTGATCTCCGAGCTCCCTATCAAAGCTAAAGTGAAGAGAGAAAATTCAATCATATTTAACTGAATTTGAAGCTGATAATACTTTGGGAAAAAAAATTAATTATAAGGCAAAAATTTATATTAACTGTTTTGCTCAAGAACTCTCTGAATTTGATCTTCAATAGAGTAGACAAAATACCCACACAAAATCATACATACAAAATCCACTATTTTTTTTTTCTCTACTCTAATGTCCTTCTCACACCAATTCTTTCTCTAAAGGACGATCTTTTTAGAAGGATCTGCAAACCGGAAAGAGAAGGAGCGCGAGAGGTCCTCATCACCATCAGGCTGATGATCATGATCATGATCATCCCATGCGAGCCGGTGATCGAAATTCTGAGAGTAACTGCATGGATCGTAGGGGACAAGACGGCGAGTATTAACTGAAGTAGCCTCGAAGATCTTCGTTATCTTTTCTCTTGTGAAGTACTTAATCCAAAAGCTCTCCACCTCAACTTGTACCGAGGAGTTCTACTAGCTGATGATGCAGACTCATTAGGCTTATCATTGTAATGTCTTCCTAATTTGATGCTTCTTTTGTGGCTTGAACTGCTCCACTTTCTGATGTCCATTGTTTTAGCTTATAGCCTTTGGAGGTCCAAGCCTTGTGGTGGTCGTGTGTATATATATACAGACTTACGCGCGCACACACACACACAAATATATATATTTATATTGTTTCTTTACTTAACCTTCACACCAGCATCCAAAGAAGTGAATACACAAAACGCTTCTATATGAGGACTGTTATGATGAGCACATGGTATTGGATTTAACTAGAGTAATCCGTATTTTTTTAATTATTTATTTGCTTTTTATGGTGCAAGTTGGCTAACTGATATAAGAACAAGAGATCAGTTAGTCAGCCAAGCCGTAGGCTCCATAAATGTGAGAAGATAAAATATTTGAAAAGGACGGTACATATATTTCCAGTTGTTGAATAAGGTGTCTTAAAAAAAATGTTGAATAAAGTTCTTAAAAAAAAGAAAGAAAGAAAAAAGTTATCGAATAATGTTCCTATAGGAGGAAAACCGTTGTTGATAGGATTCTTAAAAAAAAGTAAAAAAAAAAAAAGTTATTAGAATAGGGTTTGTAACACTAGATTCGTAAATTTGTTCTAGATGCAGGGCAAGAGGTGTATTATTATTATTAGGAAAAATTTTAATTTAGTACCATATATTATATCGAAATATAATTTTAATATTTTATGTTTTAGAATATTTTATATTGATACTTGAACTTTTTAGAAAATTTTTTTTAGTATCCAAAGGACTTTTTTAAGAACACAAAAAAAGGTACAAAAAATACGTATTTAATACAAAAAAAAGACCTCTATGTATTAAAAAGATTTTTTAAAAGATCGAGATATCGATATAAAATATTCTAAAATATAAAATATCAAATTCCTATTTCGACAAGATATTATTTGAAATTTTCCCTTATTATTATTATTATTATTATTATTATTATTTTATTACCAAAGCTTTCGCCGGATAACGTGGATCCCATTTTGCATCACGTGATGCACGTGACCATCTTGAAGGTTCTAAGCCAGCAGCATGTGGCCGGTGGGAAAGCTATGAGCGCTTTGAGTTTTGAGTCAAGAATGTCAGAAAATTGATCTTTCTATAATATCAAGTTTGCAAGTGATTGTATACCGTTTCAGATTTCCAAGTTTATTGTTCCATTTTTACAACTCTACCTTATCAAGTTTACAAGGCTGTTTGACAAGATCAGCTTAGACCCCAATCTTGATTATAAACCGTGTAAAACTCACTTACTACAGTAAAAAAAAAAAATCGCTACAACATAAAGCTCTTACATACTATAACAAAAACAGTTCTAACCACCATACTAAACACCCTATACATATTCCCATTATCGGTGTCGAAAAATCTTCTCCTAGCACCATAAATGAATTCCGAAAGCGGAGAATTTGTGGGAAAGAGAAGTAATGAAGAATAACGCAGTTTAAACTAAAACTTTTTGTTTAAACACTGTACCATATAAGATCTTTACATTGCATCTCACTTTCTCTTAGACACTGTAACCTTACAGTGTAACAAACAACCAAACACAATAAAAGTTTGGCACGTTAGTGCAATCCACATTTGGTTTGTGGTTTGAAACAAGAATAATATAAAGCTCTCACATACTATAGTTAAAAGCCAAAAACAGCTTCAGTTAAAACTTTCACAGGTTACAGTGTTTGAGCCAAAAATGAACTAGATCTTTTTTTTTCCTTTTTTTTTCGATGATTACACTGTTTATCGGATGTAAGATTGCTAAGATGTGTTCAGAATATTTTGCTTGACCATTTTATGACAGCTGCTTACAAACAACAATGGAATTCTTTAATACCAGAACTATTCACAAAACATTCCTACGGGTGGCAAACTTCTGTTATCACAAAAATGTGTTTCTTCCTGTGTTTCTCTTCTAAACTCGAACGTATCTATAGGCTACATTTTTTTTTAAACTTGGATATTCCACACCTCTGCAATGAGATGTAACTATACAAACTTCTTTTTGGTGGGGCGATTTTAAGCAGCCTACAAAACATGGCCAGAAAAGATAATCACTAGCATTTCAAGCTCGCTCTACTACTATTGTTCTCCAGCAAGTTAATCCATGCCTGAAGAAAACCATCTATAGCTGTACCTTTTCAAAACAACCCGCCCCACCCCCGGCAGGTAGTGGTTTACAGCGAACCCGATCACCTGAAATTATTAAAATAGTAACAAAGTCAACCCCATCATTCGCAGGAAAATGAAAAACGGCCGAGAATGAGCTCTAGTTGTTATCCCAACAGCCCTCCAGAAGAACAGGAAAATATATGTATATCATATCAAGGAAGAAGAATCTTAGCATACAATCCGAAATTTGAGGCCTTGCAAGGAAAGAGAAATGTATTGGATAAAGCAAGACATTCAACCTGCCCATAACATTATGTGCAATTTCATCTTCGAATTCCAAATTTCAAGATGCAGTTCTGCCATAACATACGGCGGCAATGTACAGGTTTTTTGACCATTTGTCCTGCGATGTAGTTAAAAAATGAATAAAGAAACATCGTTGGATAAACAATTGTACCAAGACATTTTAAGCTCCATTAAACAAAAATCGATAGTAGCAAATAGACATATAGTTATTTGCCATAGCAGCAACTCCAAAAATGTTTCACATGGCCGACATCATAAATAACCTTGGGGCCCACGTAATTAACAATTTTAAACTTATTTCATGTTGTTCTATTTAGAATATTGACGCATGTTTCTCAAACCAAAAACTCAATTAATCAGAGTTAAGACATCATGAGACCAGTTTTTTCTCGTGCAAAATTTAATGTTAGATCTTCCTAGTTGCAAAAAACTAATTGGATGGCCCTTACAGATTCAATGAACCTAAAATCTGCAAGGTTGACTTGGAACCGGAAATTTTCTTTTCAACAATTTAAAAAAAATATGGCAACTTCGACTCCTCGTTCCCACTTAATTGCATAAAAACAGTTTTACCATAAATAAAAGCCAAACAAAACGAGGGCACTTAAGATTTTGTCACAATGCCTAATAATTAATGAAAGATGATGGGAGGTCTAAGGAGCTTGAAAACTTCAAATTTCACCAAACAATGCACTATTTAATTACAGGATATTAGTCAAATAACCAGAGCCAAAGACAATGCGCAAATAGTGATTTTCATAACAAACTCGAGAGAAAACTACATGAATGGGGTACAGAATCACATGATTAGTCCCTTATATAAGAACTCCATAAATAGCTTTGATTATGCAATTTAATCGTACCTTAACATGAGTAGCTGGAAAAGCAGACGTCCGGAGAGTTTCTTGCGCCACATCTGGCAATTTTCTCTTGGGTACACTAAGAATGAAAGCAGCCTGATCTGCTGTTGCAGCAGTGGAGGTAATCCGATAGCCGCTCTCCCATCTTTTATGGATCCCTTCACTTGGATAGAGAAAATCGAGTTCCACAACCTAATATTATTACAATGTGTAAGAGTTCTGCAGTGTTCCCAATCAAAAATGATATGATGAAATGAAATTCAGATTGGAATACCTGATTTGAATAACCTGCATTTCGGGACATGACAATGCCCCATTTACTCCCAGCCGTGGTCATGCATGTAACAAAGAAGCCCTCTTTCCACTTCTTATTAATCCACTTGAACGGAAATACATCACTGACTTTGTAAGACTGCTGAGTAAAAGGTACACCTAGCAACAGCATGAGCGAAAGCAAAAGTCAGAAACAGAAGACAGTTTGGGACAGAGAAGATGATAATTCGATCATTCAACAACGAGCAATCCATGACATCACTCAAATATAGGCAAATTGTTGTTTCAATAATTAGTGTCATATTTTCCTAGTGGTAGAGAAATATATAATTACATTATATGGTTTTGCTTTACCTCTCCAACATGACACCTACTACCAACGTGATGACAATTGTAGTAATAAAAAAACGTAATGTCTATCAAAATTTACATTCCTTCATACCATGTCCATATCCACTGATACAAATAACTATTATCATATAGACACACAGGTATAAACTTTAATGAGACTACGAAAATATCAATTTTATTTGAGACTCTTTAAGAGTTCTTCAAGTAACCATTTTCCCACGGCCATAACCAGCATTCATGATGACAAAATCCAGATAAAAGTTCAAACTAGATTGGCGTCCCTTATTATTAGAGGAAAAAAATAGATTTAAAAAAAAATAAAGTAAAAAAAAATTCCTCTACCTTGAGACATAACCACCAAGGCACTACCATTACATGCACCAGCAACTGAAGTAATATAGTAATTGTTATCCCACTGGTCCATTATCCACTCCTGATGAAATGAATAAGGAATTAACTTGCAAAGCCACTGCATAACTAAAAGAGGCAAAGCTATAGAAAGTAATTTAGAGAATACCAACCTTGTGCAAGAAATTGGGTGATAGTTCAAAAACCTGAGCTGAGTAACCTGTTCCCGCATCCATAACGAGAGCCCACGTACTCAAAGAAGAAGCCACAGAGCTAATGTACAAACCATCCTCCCTTCCTTTATCAACATGCTGTTGAAGTCGTGCATCCACAACATTGAAGTGATATCTGCAGTAAAGTAGTTCCATTTACTTGCTAATTCTAAAATAAATGCATAAAGTTAAAGAAATGAACAGAAATGATGAGTTGTAATTGGCCTTAAAAATAATTGACCGCACCCATTCAGGCAGGTTAGTTTTCAAATTCCATTCCTCACTTAGTGCAGACAATAAGTAGTCTAAAGGAAGAAGATCACGTTTTATAGAATAAATAAATCCATAAAAGGACAGTCTCACTCTAGAAGCACAAATCTACTCAAGGATACAAGTAAGAAAAATATTAATTTATTACCATTGATAATATAATCACCCCATTATGTCTCAGTGCATTAAAACTGCCACATGGTAGTTTAGGATCCAGTAACTGTTTTTTTATTTTTTATTTTATTTTATTGTATTTTTTACATGTGAAAATTCTATTTGATTCTATCTTAATCGCCCTTTTTAAAAAACTAGTCACCAAGAAAATTACATGTCCACGCATCCGGAATAACAAAGCACAGGGGCTAGTGGTTTTCCACTACAGGTAACTTAACAAAGAAACGTATATCGGGTCTATAAATTATAAATACCAAGTAGATGAACTAGGTTGGTGACATCAGGTTGCATTTCTAGCATGTGAATGTGTTTGAAACATAGGACGAATAGAAACGGAAAGAGAAAACAAACAGGAATATATATATATATATAGAGAGAGAGAGAGAGAGAGGTAGGGAAGAAATTCTGCATGCTTCACCGGGTTTGGGGACAATTACCTCTGCTTCATCGGTGATCTGTAATTATAAACTGAGATCCACTGGGTAACTGGACTACCTAGTCGAATTTTCTTCTTTGGCTGCCCACCATCTTCCAACTCCACATGCAATCTTCCTCTTTTTAGACCAAACTGTATTTCATGAAGACTCCGCAATTATTATAAAAAACAATCATAACAGTTTCATGAAGACTCTGCAATTATTATAAAAACAATCATACTTATGTAAGCACCTCATGGAATTCTGGAATGCATTCAGATGTTTAATCAAAGATTCCTTCCTTTGAGGTGTTTACTAAATGCTTTACTGGGGGAAAAAAATCAATCAATCTGTTTACAAAAACACAAGATAGCAACCTTTGTTGCTCCATCTGTTCTGATTGGCCGCAGTGACGCATTGGAACTTATGCTGCCATCGAAAAGAGAAATAAGCTTCGAATAATTCGGTTCTTCCTCAAATTTCATGTTGGTCACCATCTCAAGGAATTTTTGGAAAGGAGAAGGACACAAGCTGCATAACATCTCAGGCGAAGTTGCCATCTTTCTTTTACAAACAAGAAATCCTTT
The DNA here is from genome assembly GCA_946598075.1 of Artocarpus hirsutus. Lineage (NCBI taxonomy): Eukaryota > Viridiplantae > Streptophyta > Magnoliopsida > Rosales > Moraceae > Artocarpus > Artocarpus hirsutus. The sequence goes on along the minus strand of CAMOHE010051849.1, from coordinate 49,118 downwards.
ATTCTCTCCCTGCATCACAAGAATCCACGGAAGCATTAATAAAAATAATAATAATGATAATAATAATAATAATAATAATAACAATAATAATAATAAAAACCATAGGCAACATAAGTACAAAATTGCAATGAGGAAGGAAAAACGGAAATTGAGATGAACTCACAGCATAGCCCTGCCATGGAAGTTTTCCTTTAAGCAGGAATATTAAAGTGTAGGCTAGTGACTCAAGATCGTCCCTGCGGCTGCCTGTTCTACCCAAATGAGCATGTACACTGGCATAGCGTACAGTTCCCCTATCAAAAGTCACAAAAATATATCAGGCAATATGAAGATCCTGGTAAACCTAAAAGCGAAAAAGAACCTTTTTTTTTTCTTTGAACAATCATACAGCCTGATCACCCACCATACAAAGTCTTAATAAAGACTTACCTGAAAACATCAGGCTTTTGGTCATAATCAACATGACGACCAGAAGGTGAATCCCTCCATTTTGATGCTGAAGAACAAAACGCATTAGATCAGTTCTCTTAAAATTTTGTACGATATTCAGTACACAAGCACCTTATACAATAGTCTTTTCTTCTCTTTTAAATGCAAAACTTGTCCACCAAAGAAGACTTACCCAAACCAAGGTCAATGAGATATAACTTTTTGTCATTAGATGTTCCAGGCCGACCAAGCAAAAAGTTTTCAGGTTTAACATCTCCATGCACAAAACTGGAGTTAAAATTATGCAAAAAGAAACTTGTTAGAGTAGGGTAAAAAAAGAAAAAAGAAAAAGAAAACATAAGAAATAAGAATTAAGATACCCTTTTAAATGAAGCTGTTCTAGAATTGATATTGCCTCCACTGCTATACAAGCAACTGTTTCTTCTGACAGCCTAAAGAGGAGAAGTAAAGATACTAAGGGATCTCTTGAAAAGAATTGACAATGAAAATTGAAAAAATGAGAAGGAAAAACTGAAAAGAAGGGAGAAGAAACGGACACAGAAAGTTCTTACATTTGGTTGTTGGAGTTCCAAAGATCCCATAAACTTGGTCCTAGCATGTCCATGACCTGTTTTAAGAATCAGATATCGTTATTTGCTTATATCAACTAGGAAAATAGTTTTTAACAGAAAAATACATTTAGAAACCAATACAGATAGGGTAGAAACTGACTAAGATATAGTAGTCCCCTTGTTGGCCTTTATAATGGACGAAGGGAAGTCCATAACAACCATTGAGAGTGCTTCATGATGTTTTTAAACAGAAACTTCAGTTAGGTAATAATAGTTAATGATTAACACAACAAAAATGAAACTTCTTTTGATTACCTATAGACTTGCCACTCATATGGTGGACCATGACTGCAACCTTTACTATTTTTATGCTCGAGCTTTAAAGCAACCTACAAAAAAAAACACAAGAATAGGAGAATAGCCGTTAGCAACATGACGAACTTCCTTAACGACCATAATAGAAATGCATCATATGCATGGATAAAATGATACCTCAACGGCATCGGGGCCAACACCACCACTACCACCAGTCACCCTTCTTCCAACATGCACTTTTCCAAAACCGCCTTCTCCCAACTTCCTATCCAACTTGTAGACTGGAGAGCTGCCAATCTGCACCTGAAAATAAGATTGGAAACTCTATCCACATCAGACAAAGACAAACTCTATCAAGCATCCTCTACACAGAAATAAATTTTGGAAGCCACAGAATTCATTATTTCAAACCAGCAAGAACAGACTTTCTCGAAGGGAGTCATAAAAAAAGCTGCTGATTCATTCTAGCAAAACCTAGTCTATCTAAGACATTTCTGCCAACAAGAATTAAATTCAGTAATATTAATACCATCAGAATTGAATTTGAATCTAAATTGACATGTGAGCAAAATCAATATGACTAATAACGACTATAGTTGGAATATAAGAAACAAGCAAAAAACAAAATCACCTATACGGGCCTATTCTTTCCAAATGAACAAGAAAAGCAAAATATGGATAAAAATGAGGATGAAAACAGAAAGGCCAAAAGTGTACCCTCTCAGGAAGTGGACTTGCACTTCCGTCATCATCAGTGGCTGCCAATTTTGCTGCACTTTTCTGAATCACCAACTCATCACGAACGGCAAGTAAATCTCCTACTGGCATGTCTAAACCGGCATGTCCTTGACTGCCAACTCCCGCCCCAAGAAGCTTGGTGTTCTTATTTTGATTCATAGCTCTGGAGCCTCTTCCTCGACCTCTACTGGTTGGACCTGTAATTTAACAAATAAAGACCTTGAGGAAACTGGATTTAATGAGAAACTACAAGAATAGGTTCTTAAGGCCCATACCCATTCTACCACCAGGAAGAGCAGGTGGAACTACCATAGCTGGATTCTCTTGCCCATTATTGACCCTCTTGGATCGTCGAACTCCGATTCTCAGGTCCGCCATATTATTTCACACTCAAAACCTCTCTCTCCTTACCCAACCCAAAAGCTTCGAAGAAGCAAAAGATTAAATACCTAAACCTGACAGACAAAACCAACTTACGTCACTATAAAGTCTCGTCACTCTTCAAACAAACTTTCCAAAAGAAGCTTATATGTCATGTCCAATGGCATGAGATTATGACCCTTTAAGTCTTGAAACTCAAACACAGAACATCATTTCTCCACAGAGCAGACAAGGAACGCTTGAAAATCGCTTGTATAGAAAGAAAGTTTGGAACCTTTGGACTTATTTACTATTTAGCAAAAATGGAGTAAATACTAATGATTAAAATGGCTAGGTGATCAAAATAGCATCAAGGCATGACAAACTAAGAGACACACTTAAAATGACTGTTCTACATTGTAATGCAGATTTAACTGGGAACCCAAATCCTAAATGATTCCACTTTTTAGCACAAAACAAATTTGATTCACTGTTGGCCCATTGTCAATGGCTATCCACGAGAAATATAGAAGTATTGCAATCATCTTAATTGTGAATCCTTATGAAATTATACTCAATCTAATAGCCGCAACTCCAGAATCTATTTCCCAGGTCCTTCATTATGCCTTATGAGCTAGGAAAAAAAATTGATTTTCAGCTGGGCCAAAAAAAAAGATAGATAGATAGATAGAAAATACATATGATGATGCACAGTCCCAAAAAAGGAGAAAAAAAATTAGAAAACGGCTAAACTAGTCAAAGGAAAGACAATCAGCACTTAGAGTTCATATCTTCAAACTAAAAAAACCACCTGAAACCGAAAATTCCAACCCACAGAAATCAAAACCCACCTCCATTGGGCAATTCACAAGTTCACAAAAAAAAAAAAAAAAAAGATCATCCAGTAAGCTACAAAAGGCACAAAAATCCGGAATTTGATAGCAACTTTTGAAGAAGGTCAAGACCCACATGCAGATTCACACAGAAAACAATGGGCACCACGATCACAACCCAAAACAAGCGTAAAAAATTATTTAAAAAATTAAAAAAATAAATAAAAAGTAGATGATGTTGATTTTAACAAAACTGACCCAGAACCGAGAAAAACTTGATCAAGCAGGTACCCTTATTCAAAGACAGAACATTTGAAATTTTGTTAATAAGAACCCGATTGGATTGGATTTGATTTTTCCTTTTTCGTTTTCAAAAGAAGAAAAAACTGGAATTTAGCCAAATGATGATTGGGTTTGGTTTAAGGCAGAGAGGTTATTATGGAATTTGAGAGTCGGTGACCTGGGTCGCGTGACTGTGAGGGGGAAGATTGCCCCATTGCCAGTGACATTGGTTGGATATGTGGGGTGCAGAGCTCTTATCAAGGGCGCGTCGTACTAGAGTGTGGCCCTCTTCTACTCCGCTGTTGCTGGTTGTGCTAATGAATTAAAGCAAAGGGGGCCATACCAAGTCCGTATACTTGTTTTGTGGCCCCACCCAACGCGATTTCCACGTGTGCTTCTTTCATTGGTTTGATCGTTTTTACTAAATGCCAAACTCTGGTGTTGAACATATGTTGTGATTTGCGTTTTCTAGAGACGATCGAGTCTAAACGACGATTTCAATAGTCGTTTTTCTTGGCGAAAGGTGGATGATTAAATTTAATTGTAAAAAAAAAACAAAAAAGAAAAATTTAGGGTTGTACGTCGATTGGAAACCGACGGCTTTGGAATGGTCGATTTTTGCAAGATAGAATCGAGCATTGAGCAGATATTGGAAAACTCGATTGGTTTCCAATTGATGTTGGTCGACTTCTGGTGGTCGGTTTTAGTATTAGCTTCGTGTGCTAGTAAACCAGCAAGTTGAGAGCAATAAGCTGGTAGTTTACAATCAAAAACTTGGCAGCTTACGGATAGTAACCAAATGATTTTTGTATTTTTGATAAAAACATATTATCACTTTAGGGTTACGTAGGAAGGGAATTTTCATCGATGCTATTTTTCGCATTTTACAAATACCATACATGTTCATTTATGACATAACTTAACATAAAAATAAATGTAGCTTGATACAAATAAATATAACTTTTAAAAACGTGGCATAATATGTAATTTTCTCAAATAAGAATATAGTTTAAATCACAAAATTTTGGTTTAAATCAATATTGTTATCGTGTTTTTTCTTATAAATTTAAAATTTTAATAATTCGATTCAGACTTATAATCTAAACTGTGATCCAATTTGTTTATGTGTTAGATAAAGGATGGTTGAATCCTAATTTGAACATCTAAATTAGCGAATCTTCCCCCTATTTTATACTCAAAAAATGTAGCTTCTAAAAAACTAGAAGGCCGGATATATTTAATTATAGAACCCGACTACTCGAGTCAAAATTGAAATTGGATTTTGCAAAATCTTGACGAACTTTCTTAATTAATCACGTCTTCCAAACTTCATCATTAATCACCTTACTAAAGGTTTCCTTCTTTCCCACCAGAGTTATGATCATAATACAAAGAAAGTTTATCCTTATGAATACAATGATAAAGCACAAACTTTTGATTTCTGTCAGTGAAATAAAAAGAAAACAATTTGGTTATTGGCTTTTCTTTCTTTATTTATTTGTTTATAATTGGCTTTGTAATATGTTAAAGAGCATAACTTTGGTTGTTCAGAAAGCTGAATGGGTTTGTTTTGTTGGATCAAAATCCAAATATAGGTTAATATATTAAATAAATATGAATTAAAGGCTATCAGATAAGGTTGCCCAATTAAAAGTGATCAAATTTGGGCTTTGGGCTTTTAATGCATCATTAAGTGTGGGTCTCCTATGTGTAGAAACCAAAAGGGTAATTACTAATTTTATGATGGGCTAAATTGGTAATTAAGGATAATTGCTAGGGTTTGGCAATTATATAAAGGGGTTGTGGTCCCCAAGTCGGTACGTACATTATTTGTCTGTTCCCCATCTACAGAGAAATCACAGAGCATTCTGAAAGGAGGATTTACGTACTAGACTTGGAAGATCCTCAACCAAAAGACTCAAGAATCACATTCAACAATGGATTCAGGTTAGCTTCCGCATCTTATTAATATTCTTGATGATTTGACATGAATGATCCTGGGTGATGATGGTTTTCATCACAGTTTTGTTCTAACATGTTTCTCTTTTCTTTTCTCTTCGCAAATGCCCCCATTCAACGCAGAAAAGTTGAAAAGCTTGCTCTGTTATTTATGAGGTACGACAGAATAGATCTTACAATATTATATTTTTTTTATTTTAAATATGGTCAAAATTGCATCAAAATTATAAAAAATATACATGCAAACAAAATTCTAAAACTTATCCTTAATGATATATATATATATATATATATATATTCCTACTGATCTGTTTATGAATATCTTAAAAGAAGAACCTTTCCTGAAAAGCTTTAAATAGAATATAAAGGCTCCGGAGAAAAAGCATAAATACCGGGACATTACTAGTAACGAACATAAGTTCCACACGTTTTCAAGTCCCATGCCATTTTATTGATTATGGTTTAAATATCATATATGCTGACCAGAAAATCACTCATATCATTTTTCTTAATGCTTAATAAGCTTTTCAAAAAAAAAAAGTCCACTAATGTGTTAGATATATAATTATTCAGCCATAAGTTATGGTCCATAATTGCTTCTTAATACTAATCTTTTTTTAATACACTATTCTTTTGCTTCTTTATACTATTCTTTATATCTACATATATGACATATGGAACAGCCAATTTACTTTGGTAAAGACATTATTGCCTTTTTTTTGTCTTTTAACGAGAATGCTATATCATTGAAAATTGCAAACTGAATAAATGCTTTCTTTTATTAATTTTTAATCTCTTTACATAACACAAAAGGCACCGCTCCTATTTCTGCATCAAGATGGTACAAGGAGAAAAATACCCAAAGAATCTGAATAATTTAAAAAAAAATGAAATATTTACTACATAATTTATAAAGCGGATCATAGGTTAAAATTAAGAAAATTTAGTGAACGAGGTATGTGATTGCAAGAGCCGCCATTAGAAGAACGTAAGCAATCCCTTGATCTATAGCTGTGCCTGCAATAATTAAAAAACAACAAGAACAACAATTAGGACACTCATCCCCACAGACCCAACAAACAAAATTTACATCCTGGTCCCCAAACTTCACTATTCATAATTAAAAAACCATTATTTCCGTCTTTATTGCAATTTTCCCATGAATATTAGGTCATTAAATACTAACATCCTGGTAGGGGGAGAAAAAGTTGAAGATATTGTGATTAAAGACTAAACCAAAAAAAATTTATGGTTTATGAACCCAAATATAAATTTTCACATACTTTAGGGATTAACTGAAGCAAATTAAAAAAAAAAAAAAAAAAAACTCACCATCGCTGACTGGACCCTCAGGTGCCGGAGAAGGAGCTAAGTTCTGTCCATGACTCAGATTCATAAGTGCCAACAAAATAAACCCAATAATGGGAAGAGCAAAAGATTTCACTGTGTTCATTCTCGAATTAATTAAAAAAATAAAGAAATAGATGAGGTAATAATTAATTTTTGTAAAATAATAAGAAACAGAAGAAAGCTGTGGGAGATTTCAAAAGGGTTGAAGTTGAAGAGATGATGAGAGAATTGGAAACGGGGTCTGTTATTTATATGCGGAAGAATGGGAAAAAGAGGAAAAAAAAGGGTGCAGTTTCCAGGAAAGTGGATTCCCGGGAAAGAGACAGAAAAAGATACGTGGGACGAGTGTATTATTTTACAAGGGAAGAAAGATACGCGTGGTTGACATGACGAGTTTTTTTGACTCGGTTGGCTTGGCGGCTTTACAAGTCTTGACTCGGAATCGGAATCGGAATGCGAGTCGGATTAGGACTCGACGACTGTATGGTAAAAGTCTCGTGGGGACGAGTTAAAATGTTGAAAATGTAAAAGGAAATGTTAAAAAGTCTATAGGAGTATTAAGCTGTCGTTTTTGATTTGAGGTTGTCTGGTTCTAGAAGATACCTTGATATGCCAGCACTTGTCACCCTTTCATTCGTTGTAAGTGTAACCGTAAAAGTTTTCTCGTCTTCTATCTTCAATAATTATGCTTTTTTTAAAAAAATGGTTGATAGTTTTGTTTCATAAAATAAAAATTTTTGAAGAATAGTGTTAAGAATACTTTTGAAATTTTTATGTTTGGTAAGTTATACTTGCATCTTCAGTATTTTACCTAAATTATAAAACACCATTTAGGTTAAAACTAATCACATTTAAAAAAAAAAATTATAAACACACCTTTTTATTAGTTGACTGTGAGAGTTGATTGTTTATTTGTTTAAAATGCAAAAATTGCCCTCCCATCAATCCAAAAACGTTTTTAGTCATTTCTGCACCTAAAATTCACATTTTTATTCTTTTTGATATTAAAAACATGAGTATAAACAATTTAAACACACTTGTAACTAAAAAAACTTAGCTATAATGGAAGAAAAGATTTTACTTTTTTGAAAAATTTGCATTTATAACATTAGAAATTATATTATTGTTGTTCATCTATTAAAATAACATACAACATAAAATCATATCTAAAATTAGATCTTACTAGACTAATCAATAATTGAACAATTTATATTCATAACATGTGAAAATAATATTAAATTAACATAAAAAATTAAGTTTAAGTAATTTTAATACTTAACTAGATCTTACTAAATTAATTAGAGATCTTACTAAATTAATTAGTTATTATCTATATTTCTCACAAAAGTTTAAAAATTATAACAAAATTAAAAAGGTCAAAAAAATAAAAAAAAAACATATTTTTTGGAAAAATAAAAAATAGATACAAAATTTTAGGAATATTAAATGAAATCAACAAATATTAGAAAAAATAAATACCACACTCTCTCCCTCTTTCTTTTGATATCTCTCCCTTTCTTTTTCTTCTCCGATGTCTTGCTCTCTTTATCTCTCTCTTTATTCGATCTTTCTGTTTCTCTCTTGATCAGTGGGCAACGAGGGCAACCGATGTGTGACAGGGAAGGTGGGACGGGGTGGAATGGCAGACGAGGAGGGGAATTGTTTGGCTGGGGCTGCAAGATGAAGGGTTGGCTGGGTGTTAAGCTAGAAAGGAGAGCCCCACAGGGTGAGAGAGCAGATGGGGTATGATAAAGGGGTAGGGCTGTGGGTGTGTGATGGCGTTTGGGGGGGGGGATGGGGGTCGCGATGAAGGTGGGCTTTGTAGGTGAGGAGTTGTGCAACATGGAGGTGAGCGAACATGGTGGCCGGGTGACGGTTGTACGATAGGGAGGGTGGGCAAACAATGGTGGCCGATGGGAGATGGGTGATGGGAGGCTGGGTTTAATAGGCTATTTGGATGGGTAGGTGGGCTTGTTTTTTATTTATTTAGTCTTTTTTTAAGATGAAATTAGTAACTACAATCTAATATTCTTCGACCAATGGTTGAGATTAAAAGATTATTTTTGTTATTTTGTATCAAAACTTAACAGAGTTAAGTTTAGGAAAAATCTGCAATTAGTTTCAGTCAAAGGGTACCACTGTAATTTAAATAAAACTCAGAGGGTGTCAATATGATTTATTCTTTCTTTTTGTATTAGATGGCATGCAAAAAGGTTTCTAAAAATATCAAAAACAATACCAAATGGGGCTTTCTAAATTTTGTGTTGCAACTGTAGCAAGTGACCCTAGAAAGGAAACCACTACTAGTTTAAAGTTGAATATTATTTTAATGTGATTTTGGCTAAATCTAACGTTTTTAAACTATGTGTGGTCTCTAGGAATACTTTATAGTTGAAAAATCATTAAATTTATTAGGTGTTTAAGAAGTGTAGTTTAAACCTATTTTGATTAAAAATAGTATAGTATGTAAGAGCTTTGCACAATAACAACCACAAGTTTTGATTAAAACTGAAATTGTCAAACATAACGTTAATATAATTATCGTGATCATTCTTTATTATAGAATTCTTTCTCTTTCCTTTTATCTTTTCTCTTTTTACTAATAATATAATAACATGTTGTCAACTTAAGCTTTATTGTAATGCCCAATTAACTTACAATTAGTCAATAGGAAGCATCTTGTATATCTATGCATTTAACAATTACGCGATATTGAAGTATGAGCATATAGAAAGCATATTTTTATAAGCATGAGTACTTATTATTTTTAAGATTGAATCATACATAAATATGCTTATATTCATTGAATATGATATTGAATTATTAATATATGATCTAACATATTTTTAAAGTTCTACTTGCAGTGAAAAACTTAGTTTTTTGGTTAAGGAAAATTGGTGTACTAAACGGTTATGGATTGATTGGAGAGTGTTTTTCCACTTTAAATGCAATCTAAACTGATTATTTTACCTATTTATACCTTGAAAATAGCTAAATTTTATTAGAATTGAAAGTATGCAAAATGGTGCAATTTGATTGATATGTTGATTAGGCTATAGAAAATTGAGTTGCACTTGTTTGTATATGATTTAATTGGTTAATTATTAGTTAAATTTTTTCTGAATTTTTTTCTTACTCAGCACTCTTTCCGCATGTCAAATCTAAGAAAAAGATGGCAAAAATACCCAAGCAACTTCCTCCCTTTATTAACCCAATTTTTGACTAAGTCAAATGCACTAAAAGTTTCATTTATATCTCTTTCTTTCTCAGCAACCCTAACTTCATCCACACCCTTTTTCTTTCTATTTATCTCTATTTTCAAAGCCCTTAAACTAATAAAAATTGAAACCAAGTCATAGAAACTCAAATTGCACAAAACAATTTTTGTTCTCACTCTTTTAAGCTTAGAATTAGTGGATTTTGAGCTTTTTAAAACTTGAATTTGACCCCTGCAAAATAATTCATTTTTTATATTTTTTGTAAGACAGCTTAATGGAGTTTTGGTGCAATTTTATAGTTAGTTGTCTATTTCTAAAGTTTGAAATTCGGGTTGAACATATTTGAGACAAAACTTAGTTAGTTGTATTAGTTTCTTTGCAAAATTAAACTTTTTGTAGAAACTAATTCTCTCTTTTATTTCTAATGATTCTAAGTGTTTATTGAATGATTTTAGATGCTTATAAATGGCTTGAAATTAATTATAATGTTATTTCTAAAGTTATGGAAAGAAAATGCAAAATTAGGTTAAGTGAAAAATCATATTTTCATCATGCTTGGTTTTCATATATTGAGTTGTTTTTCTAAGATTATTTACTGCTGTAGATGATGTTTAATGTTTAGAAATGTTAGTGATTTATTGAAAACCTAATTTAGCTAAAAAGTGGTAAAATTGTTATGTGTTTGATAATATGTAATTTGCAACAAGAATGTGTACATATACATGCTTGTTGAGATGATTGAATATGTAACGCCTCTAAGTGGGGGTTAACAGTTTTTATTAAATAAAATGAAGGTTAGAAAATAAATATAAATCATCAAAGTAATTTGCCTGGGACTTAAATAAAGATTCTCAAATTAAAATAAAAACATAAACAAATAAATAAACCACAATTTTAATGTAGCACCTTAAATTTTAATAATATACAACTGTCATCATCATCATTTCAACCCTCAACAAATCTTAATACAGTCACAGAAAGTAACAACGGATGCTTACATTATCATGAAGATCATTCTTTGCATTCAAAGCTATCCCAACGAAATATAGCTACCTAGTTTCTCCAACTATTTTTCTTGTAGCCACCTCACACTTAGTGACTCCTGAAAAGATGAACATATCAGGGGATGAGCGACAAAATGCTCAGTAGGAAAAACTATTACTCACCTTAAGGTTTTATTCATTACCACATTAAAACTGCATGGTTAGTTAATTTACATCATATATCAGATTATGAGGTTTATTATGATCATATCTCATGGATACCATATTCACCATTACCAAGTTTCACACTTATACATATATACAAATATTACAATTCATCATTATTCCTAGGTATCCACATTATATAAAGTAACACTCCACTTATCGAAACCCAAATGGACATGCTTGGCCACCCTCCAAACATTTCGAGGGTATTTCAGTGAGGGGACATCAAGCCTCGAGTCCTCACCAAGTCGATTCCTCTACAGTGTGTTCTGGGACTTTCGAACCAAGGAAGCGTCATCACCTTCCCCCTATTTTACCTTTTAGGGTAATCGTGTCCAAGGACGTAACTGTCGCCCTCTTCACGTTTCACCATTTCTCAATATTCCATCATTATTTATAGAGTCAATTTTCCTAACCATGCTTTCCAACTTATAACAATATATGTTAATTCATTATGTTCCTCGCTAATCAATACAGGGCGAGTTCATGTCATAGTTTCATATATAATTCTCATATAATAGCAGTTCAACATAGATACATATATCTT